>ML808504.1:48040-88396 GCA_009831015.1 Picea engelmannii | reverse complement strand
TTTTACCCCACTTAAATGTTCAAGTACAAGATGATTCAAAATGAAAATGTCTCCTTGGTATATATAGGAGACTAGGAGGTATAATTACAACTAATGGCCTAAAGCCGACATAAATAAAATAACATTTCTAATATAATATGCCCAAATTAAGGGGTAATGAGCCAATATTATTGCTTAACAAACTCATTTTTCTAGTGAGAACAACCAACCTAACTCACTCATGATGTATTGAATTTATACAATCCTTCCATTTAGTTACACTTCGAATCTCCAAAAAAAAAACTGCACAAGCAACCGAATTGCCAAGAACCCAAGAACTGTGATTCAGTTCTGCTAACTGAATCGTAGCTCATCAATAGTTTGTGCAGTGAAACAATCACCTTTCACTCAAAATTTCTATTAATCAACATCGTTGGATTAAATCCATAGAGACTTACTAATCTTTCAAATATGTTCCTCGCAAACTTTACCTGCTCGAACTAGAACCAGGCGTGTTTCTCCCACATGCCCATTAGCTTTGACCTTACGCTAACCAAAGATTGATAGCTAGCTCCTAGGGAAGGAGCTAACTTTGACTAGTGGCAATGCTAGCTCCTTCCCTTCTCTTCTGCTGATGTGACCGCTAGCTGTGACCACATGCCTATTCAGAAATGATTATCGCGATTTCACGTGTTGAATGTTTGAATGTAAGCAAACCTTGACTCTTATAACTCCTGATATCCAAAATACTCTAGATCAACAGTCCCCAACCCTCTGTGATCTAACGGTCCAGATCTTATCATGATTTTGCATTTCGGATGTTTGAACGTAAGCCAACCCTGACTCATCTATCTCTCAATATCTGAAATACTCTATATCAATGGTCCACATCCATTTGTGATCTAACAATCCATATCTTATCGCGATTTCACATTTTGTGACTTCAAAAGTTAGAGTACTTCCTTCCTTTGACTCTTCAGTCAGTGAAATGTTGATCTCTCGCCACGTGCCCTCTGGATTCAATGACTCAAAGCTCATCATGATTTCATGTTTCACAGAATTGGACGATGGCTCTTGCCCATTATCCTCTTCATAGTTATATTGAATCCGACAGATTTTGGTCCTTTTCACTCAGATCCAACGGATCAGATCTATACTGCTCTTTTGTGCTTCCTCTAGTCATTGGGAATTGATCTAACGGTCATCGGGTAGTCCGGATTGGTGATCCAACGACCATTGTCATTCTTCCTCTTGAGCTTTCTGATCTCTCTGACTTAGAATATTTTCTAAGTGTTAAAAGGTCTCGACTTGTGCTCGTCCTGCGATTCTTTCTCTTGGACCTCGACTGCACTTCTGGAAAGCGCAAAGTGCTATCTCTTCTGAGTTGTGATCTCTACTTATGGTTTGCTTCTTCAAACGATCATATTCTTTCCATGTTTGCCATCATTGTCTCTTTCCTTATTGCTTCTTTTCTTTCGTGTAATAATACCATCGATGTTTTTGTTATTTCCATCAATCTTTTGAATGTCATCACTTTTGTTCTTTCAATCAATGACAAGCACATTCTTTTCCTGAAAAACGTGCTAACAATCTCCCCCTTTGGCGTTGATGGCAACCCTAAAAGGCTACATCCTGCACTATTTTGCTTTGTTCTTCAACTATAGCATCCATACAATTAACCACAACTTCCATAACTTTTCTCCCCCTTTGGCATCAATGTCAAAGAACACGTGGTGCCCCTGAGTTGTGACAATACTTTTCGAATATGAAAGAAAGAACCACAGAAAAAATCACCAAAAATACAACAGATATTCAATAATTACTCCCCTTGACAAGGTGAACATATTAGATGAAAGAAGATATGATCCTCAACTTTTGACGAAGATGTTCAAATGGTGTCACTGCTAATGGTTTAGTAAAGATAGAAACTATATGTTATATTGAAGAGATATAATTCAACTGAACAACTTTGTTTGTAACCTGTTCTCTGAGAAAATGGTATTTTATTGGTATATGCTTAGTCTTTGAATGAAGTACAGGATTCTTTGAGACACTAATGGCACCGGTGTTGTCACAGTGAATTGGAATGGGATTAGTATAAGTTACCTTCAAATCTGAAAGAGTTTGTATCATCCATAATAACTGAGTGCAACAAGTAGTAGTAGCAATGTAATATGCCTCTGTAGTTGATAAATAAATAGATCTTTGTTTCTTACTAAGCCATGCTACTAACGAGTCACCCAGGAAGAATGCACCTCCACTGGTGCTCTTTCTCTCATCCACACAATTTTCTCAATCATAATCTAAATAAGCAGTTAATTGAAAATTCTGATTTCTAGGATACCACAAACCATAAGTCATTGTTCCCTTCAAGTATTTGAATATCCTTTTTGACAAATACTAAATGAATTTGTTTTGGATCAGATTGATAGAAACCTACCATTCCAACAGCTTGCATTATATCAGGATGGGATGATGTGATGTACATAAGACTGTGTATCATTGATCGATATGTTCTTTGATCAACATTAGGTAAAATATCATCTTTACTGAGCTTGCAACTATCCACCATAGGTGTACTAACATGAGAGGAATCTTCCATATGTAACTTTTTCAACATCTCTTTCAAATATTTTTCTTGAGAGATAAATATTCATGTAGAACTCCGATTTACTTGTAAACCAAGAAACTATGATAGTTCTCCTATCATTGACATCTCAAACTATGTTTACACAGAATTAGAAAACCCCTGAACCGAAAAGTCATTAGTATAGCCAAAAATAATGTCATCTACATAAACCAAAAAAACTAATAGATCATCACCTTCAAACTTAATATATAGATTGTTGTCAACAATACCTTTCCTGAACCCTTTGTCTAGTAAAAAATTATCCAATCTATAATACCAATCTCGTGGTTCTTATTTCAGTCCATATAAATCCTTCTTCATCTTTCATACATAGTCAGGATTATCTATCACTGAAAATCCTTCAGGTTGCTCCATATATACTTCTTCTTCTATATATCCATTGAGAAATGTTGACTTAACATCCATCTAATATACTTTAAAGTTCTTATTACATGAATATGCAAAAAACATCCCGATGGATTCCAATCTTTCCACTCGAGCAAAGGATTCATCAAAGTCCCATCCTTCAACTTGTGCATACCCTTTATAGACCAATATGGATTTATTCCTAACAATTTTTCCTTTTTCATTCATTTTATTCTTGAACACCCATTTGGATCCTATTACATTCTTATTTCCAGGTCTAGGAACAAGCTCCGAATTATTGTTCTTCTCAATCTGATCAAGCTATTCAATCATATATTTAATCCAATCATCATTCTTGTTGGCTTCATAAATTTTTTTAGGTTAAATAATAGATAGGAAAGCAACCTGTGATTGTTCTAAGTCTTTAATCAATGTCCTTCTTGTCTGAATTCCTTTATTCATATCACCAATTATCTAATTTTCAGGATGATTCTTTCTAACAATTCTGAGAGATGGTTTTGTTTATGTCTGCTTAGTTGAGTCTATTTGAGTATTTGTATCTTCATCTAATTCAGATTCTTCTCTTTTTGATACTTGGACCTATTCATCTTCAACTTCAACTATATCTTCTATAGTTGATTCAACACTTCTTACATTTCGTATCGAGATTTCTTCATTAACTTTTATGTAAATAGAATCAACCAATTTATGCAGCCTCTTATTATAGCATCTATATCCTTTACTGTTTGTAGCATAACCTAAGAAGATACCTTCATCATCCCTATCATCATATTTTCCAAGATTTTAATCATTATTCTTGATATAACACTTACTCCCAAAGACTTTAAAATGCTTGATTGAGGCAAGTCTTCCAAACCATAGTTCATAATGAGTCTTGTCACTATGTGGCCTAGGATGAGATTTGTTAAGAATATGTAGAGTTGTATAAATTTCTTCTACCCAATATGTCTGAGTAATATTCCTTTCATTCATCATTGATCTTGCCATTTGCTGAACTGATCTATTCTGCCTCTCAACTACTCCATTTTTTTGTGGAGTCCTTGGGATAGTGTACTCTCTTTTGATCCCATGTTTATCGTAGAACTCTTTGAAGTTCCATGAATTAAACTCTCCTCCTCTATCAGACCTTACTGCCTTCAATATGTTTCCTATTTGATTCTCAGTCAGAGCCTTAAACACTTTGAATTTTCCGAATGCTTTAGATTTTTCCTTCAAAAAGGCAACCCATGTTAGTCTAGAATAATCATCAATAATCAACATGAAATAATTTTATTTTCCTGTACCTTCTTTCCTTGATGGTCCACATAAATCCATATGTACTAACTGGAGAGGTTTTTCTATTGAAGGAAATTTCTTAGATTTGAACCATGTCAGAGTAAGATTTCTTATTTGGCAAGGTTTACAAACAAAATCATATGGCTTTGATATCTTTGGAAGCTCTTTTACTGCCCCATTGTTTCTAAGATTGATTATATGATAAAAATTTAGGTGTCCAAGTCTCCTATTCCATAATCAACTTTCATCATACTTTATTAAGTGGCATTCTTCTTTTTCTTCTTTTAACATATAGACATTGTTTTCTGTTCTTATGCCTTTTGCAACCAACTATCCTGAATTCATAGATTTTAATTTACAATCTTTAGAAGTAAAACAAACTTCACATACTCTGTCACAAAATTGAGTGACACTAAGTAGATTATGTTTCAGAACATCTACAAACAACACATCTTGAGATTTTCCTTTGCCATTACTCAGACTTACCATTCCTCTACCTTTTATTTTTCCTGGTGCATCATTTAAAAAAGTTACATTCCCTGATTTGATTTCAATTAGAGATAGAAACTTACTTTTGTCTCCAATCATATGTTTGGATAATCCACTTTCAATATACCAGGTATTCTTTTGTCTTTGGGATGATAACACTAATCCACACTTGTCATCTTCTTTCTTCTTCCAAATCTTGAAATTTTCTGCAGTGGAATTCAAATCTGTCTTATAGTTCCTTAAGGGACAGTCTACAGATTTATGTCTAAAATTGTGATAGATGTAACATTCTGGTTCACTGAATAACAGATCATAACAATTGTTATGCTCATAACTGTTGTTATGCTTAACCTATGTCTTTTTCCCAACCATCACATGATTTGTAGTTTGTGATTGTTTGTTACTTGGTTGTCTCAATCTTTGTTGTGGAAGATAATTATTCCTTGAGTATCTTGAATGATCATATCTAAATCTTAAATAACAATTTACAGCTTTGTGACCAAAGTTAGAACAAAAAAAACAATATCCATAGAAAAATCCTCTGTACCTGGAAAAGGCTGTCTTCTTTGATTTCTTCCATGCTGATGATTTCTTTGAGCAGAAGGTGTGTTTTGATTATTTCTTTGATCTACAGATTTAGTTTTGGTACTTTTTATTTCATTTCTCCTTGGCACATGATTATATTTCTTTGTTTTTGCAGAGTGGTTATTGTCAAAGATTGTAGATTTGACAAACTTGATGGATTTTGTGTTACTTGGATGATCACTACTTGATCCTTCTTCATAACCCAATCCAAATTTTAACATTAGATTCCTTTTCTGATTTAGAATGGAGGTTAACCCTTCTGAGGCTTTAATACTTGATAGATTTTGGTGATACAATGCCTTAAACTTCTCTATCTCTTTTATGATTTTTATTATTTCTTCTTCCAAAGCTTCACATCTCACTTTCTTCTCTGATAATTGTTGTTTCAGAATGTCTTCTATTTTCTTTGCCTCTTCTAACTCCACTTTTAACAAGGCAAATTCTTCATCATATTTTTTACCATTATTTTCAAACTACATCAACCATTGTTTTTGTTTTCTCTTCTTAAATCCGAGTATGTCAATTTCTTCCAAAGAATTGATTAATTCACCTTCGATATCCACCATATCTTCTTCGTCATTCATGTCACCTCCTTTGTGTTCATCATCAAGATCTCCCATATCCATAAGAATACAATCATTCACTTTGTCTTTGCAATATGAATCACTATCTATGTCTTCTGAGGAATTGTGATTGTTTGCACACAAACTTTTCTTTTTACTATATTTCTTAAATTTGTATTTATTTTCATCATCAGAGTTTTGATCCTTTTTCTTTTGAGGACACTTTGATGAAAAATGACCTATATTACCAAAGTTAAAACATTTGAAGGGCATCTTGCCTTGGTATTTGCCTGGTCCTTTCTTTAACCTTCTCACAAATTTTACCTCAATATCATCTAATTCTGAATCAGTATACTTATCTTCTTTAAATGATGCTTCTCTAGTGATGGATTTATCTTTTCTAATTCTCATTTATGATGCAGTTAGATTTCCTAGGAGTTGATCAATAGACAGGTTTAAGATCATTTAGTTCTTCTATTGCAAAAACATTTGGATTAAATCTATCAAGCAAAGATCTTAAAATATTTTGAACTAAAAATACATCTTCAATCTTCTCACCAAGACCCTTCATGGCATTCACAATCTCTTCAACTCTTAAAAAATACTTACTAATTGTTTCATCCTGATTCATATTTAGTTCAAATTTCAATCTATATGTTTGAAGTTTGGGATCTTTTACTTTCTCATTTCCTTCATAACTGTTAATAAGTTTATCCCACATTACTTTGGCAGATTCAAGATGCATCACGTTTACAAACTCAGCTTTAGCAAGTCCATTCAAGATAGCATTCAACACCTAAGGCCATTATGTAGGTTCTCATTCTAACTTTCCAGAAGGAAAAAATTGTTCCATCAAACAGAGGAGGCTTATTAGCTGAATTCCCTTCATGACTTGTCATGTTTAAGCTTAAATATCTACCTTTAAATAAAAGGAACCCACTCTGATACTAGTTTTTGAAATTACTAAGACAACTGAGAGGGGGGCTGAATCAATTGTTACTGTGCTTAAACAATATTATGTTTATTAAAACATCGTTTAAACTTCACCAAGTGACCATCAACATTATACAAGATATGAACAACATAAATAATAACCATCAATCACACATATGATATACACAGAGAGAATTTTTCATGAGGAAACCCATAAAGGGAGAAAACCTCTTCTTCTTCGAATGATAGGAAGTCTTTTATGTTCTGTACATCATCTATCTTTGAGAACCAACTCAAAATGAGGTTACCACCTATGTTTTACAAGATGAAACTTGTTGAGAGCACCAAATATCTGGTTTCTCTAGCACCCACTAGAAGGAAGCACCAACTCCCTGAGTGTTCCAACACCAACTGGATGGAAGCACCTACTTCCACTTATACAAGCACCAACTTGCATACAGAAAACTTTGTGTTTTCCCAAGCACCACCCTGCCACCTTGTTTTCTAGCCACAACTATATGAAAACTACAACTTCAAGTATTCAAGAACCAACTTGAATAACAGAGGACTACAGTCCTCCCTAGCACCTCCCTACCTCCCTGAATATAAATAAATGATTGATTAACCAACAATACAAATATATCAATTCTTACCACCTCTTTTTTGTTCTGCAATTCTTCTCTACTTCAATATTCTTCTGTTATGTTCATACTTGGCTTGACTTGTTGTCTCTTTCTATTTGTTCTTTCTCTATTCCTCTCAATCTCTTTGGTATGTGTACATTCTTCTCTCTTCATCTTTTCTATTTTGTCCAGCTTCTGTTTCTCATTTTTGAGTTTAATCTCACACTATGCATACTATGATTTCCCTTTCTCCCAGTTCAACTCATTTTTCTAGTGAGAACAACCAACCTAACTCAGTCATGACATATTTCTTTCATACAATCCTTCCATTTAGTTACACTTCAAATCTCCAAAAACAAAACCCGCACAAGGAACCGAATCACCAAGAACCCATGAACTATGATTCAATTCTGCTAACTGAATCATAACTGATCAATAGTCCATGAAGTGAAACAATCACCCTTCACTCAAAATGATTATTAATAAACACTATTGGATTAAATCCGCAGAGACTTTCTGATATTTCAAATATGTTCGTCGTGAACTTTACCTACTCGAACTAGCACCAAGCATGTTTCTCCCACATGCCCACTGGCTGTGACCTTACGCTAACCAAAGAGTCGTTTCACGATTTTGCATTTTGGGTGATCAGATGCGAGTCACCTCGATTTTCCAAACTCACGAAACTCTCAGGTGGATCCTAGCAATGCTAGGTCCTTCCCTTATCTTCCACTGATGTGACCACTAGCTGTGACCACAGGCCTATTTAGAAAAGATTATCGTGATTTCGCGTGTCAGATGTTTGAACGCGAGACAACCCTGACTCTTCTAACACTTGATATATGAAATACTCTAGATCAATGGTTCACATCCCTCTATGATCTAACAGTCCATATCTTATCACGATTTCATGTTTTGGATGTTTGAACATGAGCCAACCCTGACTCTTCTAACTACCAATATCTGAAATACTCTAGATCAACGGTCCACAACCCTCTGCGATCTAATGGTCCAGATCTTATCACGATTTTGCATTTCGCAATTTCAAAGGTTAGAGAACGTCATTCCTTTGACTCTTCAGTTAGCGAAATTTTGATCTCTCGCCACATGTCCTCTAGATTTATCGACTCGGATCTCATCGCGATTTCGCATTTCGTGGAATTAGAGGATGGCTCTCGCCCATTATCCTCTTTGTAGTTATATTGGATTCGACAGTTTTTGGTCCTTGTCACTCAGACATGTACTTCTATTTTGCACTTCCTCTCATCATTGGGCGTTGATCTAATGGTCATTGGGTAGTCGATATTGGTGATCCAATGACCATTGTCATTGTTCCCCCTGAGCTCTCTGATCTCTCTGACTTAGAAGATTTTCTAAGTGTTCAAAGTTCTCGACCTTTGTTCCTCCTACGAGTCTTTCTCTTGGACCTCAGATACACTTCTGTAAAGCACTATCTCTTATGAGCTGTGATCTCTGGTTACTATTTTCTTCTTCACCTGGGCTTATGCTTTCCCTGTTTTCCATCATTGTCGCTTTCCTTATTGTTGCTTTTCTTGCTTGTAAGTATACCATCGATGTTGTTTTTCTTTCCATCAATCTTATGAATATCATCATTCTTGTTCTTTCCATCAATGACAAGAACATTATTTTCTTGAAAAACATGCTAACACACAGGTTGTGACCGCATGCCTATCACAAGGCACATCATGATTTCACGTGTCGTAAATTTACAAGTGAGCCAACCTTGAGTCCTCGACTCCTGAAATCCTAAAAAGAGCTTAATTTTCCCTAGCTCCTCCCTTGGATTTCGTCCATGTGACCATTCATCATGACCCGTGGCTCAAATCTCAAGCGCGTTGGGATTTCATGTATCGAGAAGTCCCGATGCAAATAACCTCTATTCTCCCGACTCCCAAAATACCAAAATTTCAGGGCTTCCCATCTGATGGTCCTGATTCTTTCACGATATGACGGATCAGATCACATCAGGGTTTCACGTATCAGGATTTTGTGGATCGTGGAGTCGAAATACTTTCCACCTTCATTCTCCCAATCCCTAAAATGTCGAAATTCCTCCTGGACAATCAACGGTCCATATCGCTCCCTGAGCAATGGTTGTGACCTTTTCGCAAATTCGTGTTTCGTGAGTTTTTCGAAAATTTTCCCTTTGACCTCTTTAAGCCACGAATCAATGAAATTTTGATCGAATGCCACGCGTCCCTTCTGATGGACGGTCCTGATGATGTCAGTATTTCATGTATCATGAAATCGGCTCTCCTCCTATGCACTCAAATGGACTAAACCTCGTGCACCCCTTCCGGATATAATGGCTATTGGTCCCCATGCTTTTAGATCTGATGACAGAGATTTTCTCCTCTTACACTCGCTTTTGGTTGTCTGGACGTTGGTTCCAACCGTCTAAATATTCCCTTTTCTCGATCCAACGACAATTGTGCTCCTCCTCCTGAGATTTGGCACCTTTATTCCCAGACTTGGAATATTTCGATTCTTAAAAGGCCTCAACCTTTGCTTCCTCTACGAGCCTTGTGACCTTGGGTCTTTCTTGTGTTCTGGAAACGCTATCCCTCCTGATATTTCCTCACTCTAAAACCTTGAAGGGTTTCTCGACCTCTGCAAATCCTTGCAGGATCCTTGCACGTTGTTGTGCTATATTTCCTAAGCTTTGTCTGAGGCTTGGAATTCAAAGAGTTTTGACCTACTATTCCCTTCCGTTGGGACTTTGTGGACAAAATTCACTATTCCTCCTAAGATTTTCTTGCTCGAATATCTAAGGGACTAGGCCCTTGTCTTTTCCTTCAAAGGGGAATTTGGTGCCCTCCTGGAAACCTCCTTCTCAAGCACACCTTGTTGATCATACATAGTATTCAACAACTCTATAAGTGTCTTCCTCTGACACTTCCCTTATCTCAAAAATTGAAATAGAGTTCGTTGGTGCACTCTTTGCACACGCCCAATGCCCACCTGGCGGATCTCTACAGGACCTTCAGTAGTTCTATCTTCTCTCTGTGCCTCCTCTGCACAGTCCTACCTCCAAGGTGTTCAGTAACCTTGAGGATTCTCCTGAGTCTACGAATTCCTCTAGTTCTCTCTCCTAGCACGTTCTTTCCTGAATTCCACAGAACTCAGATGTGCACACTTGCACTGGCTTACAGAGTCCTCATAACTCTATCATGCAATCCCTTGCACGAAGCCACAAAGAACCGAGACTGAAATCAAAGAAACTCACAGATATGAAATTATGTCTATCCCTGTAAATGAAATCTAACATGCATATACATCATATGCATACAAACACATAAAATACATTCATTCCCCAAATACACATAAACACACAAAGATTCTCATGAAGGAAAAATTGTTCTTTGTATTAATCTCAAAATCCATGTTTACAATATGTTCAAGCTCAGACTGCAATAGAGTCTCGACTCTATCCTCTCTTCTCTATGCCTTTTCTCTAATCATCCTATATGAATCTAGATACAAAGATATTTCTATAAAAGGGGCTCCTTGAGCTCTTCCCTCCAAGATACCTACTCTCATTAATCTACATTGAATTACATTCAGTGGATGTCTAATCTGAATCAAATCTAGATCTTCATCCTTACAACATTTAATTCAAATTTAAATTTTAAAATGAGAGGGTTGGCACCTCTCCCTTCATTGAATGTGTTGGCTGGTTGGCACATTGCTGGGTTGGAGCGATGCTCCTACATCACATTCCACACATCACCAAAAATGGCATGACAAGAAATATCTGTCTAGGATAGTTTCACTGAAACATTCACTGATCTTCATTATATTATTCCACAATCAAACTTGGGTTCCCTAACCAAACCTCTACATAAGGGTTCTCCAACTTCTCATGGATATAACTTTCTAACTGTGAGTATTTATTTGATGTTCCACACATCACCAAAAATGACATGGCAAGCACTTTCCATATAGAATAGTATCACTTAGGAATTCATGGATCTTCATGACAATATTCCATAATAAATACTTGGGTTCCTTAACCACACATATAAGATGACTCAACCACTTAACCATTTGAACTTCACAAAGAGTCTTCCCATGAGGGATTTCACCATAAGGGTACCACTTTGGAGTAAATCCATTTGGTACTTCCTATCAGCCATGAAAAGACATCAATGAACAACCTTTACATCATCCTGTATATACATCAATCCATGGAAATACATCACTATGACACCACTTGACATCTTTGAAATAAAATACATCTATGAAAACATATGAAATCAATCAATAAATCAATGATACTATGACAAGAAATGAACTATTTGACATCAATAATTTGACATCAATGACAACATAATGCAACACTTTCAATATCTTACCAAATAAACTGCATCCTTGTCTTTTATTTCCCCTTGAAGCTTGATTGTGCTAATCCTTGTTGTTTGTCTAGATGAAATACTAGAAATATCCAAAATGGTGATGTTGTAACTTTCATAATTCCCATAACTACTTTATTTAAATCTTTGTAAGTATAAGGCTTAGTATCATATCTAGTGTTTTTGATGTTATAACCATGAGGGATATCCACAATAACTAGGGATTATTCTCTTTTAGGAACAATATTTGCAAGTTGTTCACAATCACCTAATATCACTTTATATTGAACAATGTCGAGCTCATTCCAAATGTAGTGATCAAGGGTGTTATCAAGTTGAACATTTTGAACATGTCTTTTCTTTCTCTTTCAAACTTGGATTTTCGAATAAAACTTTTGAAAGTTCCAAGTACTCCATCTGCATTATTCTTTGGAATCTTTAATAAAACAAAAATATATATATTTATATATCTATAAATATTCAAATAGAAATAAATTAACTTACAAATTAATAATATGAATATAATAAATCAACATACCTTTTTGAATGCAACAAAAAAAATGTCAATACTGTTGTAGAGATTGAATCTGGATAGTTGAATTTAACATCATCCCAACTTTATTCATTCAACATATTGACCATTTCCTCTTGTATTCTCATATACACCCTGTGATTAAATAAAAAAATAATAATTTTATAATGATATATATAATAAAATACTTAGAACATTATGTTACACCTCAAAATTACTCACTTCGCAAGTGTCGTCATTAGTGTCGCAAGTGTCACATCTTGACTGCAAGTGTATAAGTGTTGCTGACATCATACTTCCTTATTTCCGATGTCATGCCTCCAACAACATGACAGGGACACTTAAGACACCTCAAAGATTAATTTTGAAGAAGAGGAATCAATCTACTAGAAATACAAGTCTCTTGCTATTGGAAGAACCACTAAAAATTGAGTTTCAAAGAGGAGTGCTCCCCTATACACTGTCAGGGAGTGCTATAACACTTTGTCCACCCTTTTGGGGGAGCGTTATAACACTAGTGCTTTCTTTCCTTTTCTTGGGGAGCACTATAATGCTCTGATGCACTTTTTGGAGGAGCTCTACCTATTCCGGGCGAAATTTTGTTTGTTGAGAAGATTGAGGGAAATATCCCCTTAATATTTGAAGGTGGTTGGTTTCAAATACTTGGTCAAGCCATGATCTTAGGGCAGATCCATAACTAAAGGAGGAAAATCCTCAACTTACCCCAAAGATACCTCAAGTGGTTGGGCCTTTCCAAGCCTATTTAAACAGGCCTTCTCATGATGAAATGGATGGAAATAATTGTGAAGCATCTAACCTATGATCTCATGAAGAAGGTGTCTTTCGAAACATCAACATTCAGTGCATGGACTGTTTGAGCAAGGGTTCAGACAAGGAGAGCTTGATGAAGCTGCTACACTCACATCTATGGTTGTAAGTATTCTTCGTTGTTGTTCTCTTTAATATAATATGCTTGGCCTGTTTCTTTCAAATCTGTGTTTGATCTCACATGAATTTGTCTCTAATAGATAGATCTATTTTGAACTAATCTCAGTAGAGTAGGAAGTTGTTTGTACTTTTGTTTGTCTATAGGGCTTATCGAGGAGTTCAAGATCGGAGCTCAACTCGGACCATGCAGGGACAAACACCGGTAAAAGGTACTTATTCTATCCTTCCTCCTCACACATTAGTTTATCTATATCTAAAAGGAAGTCAGTGTCCATGATAAAAATCTTTTGTATTAAGAGTTAAGAGTCTAGCTCTCAAGAGGAGATCTACCTGTCCACAGGGAGATTTGCCTTCAACAGAAATTGGCGACTCCACTGGGGATCGAATCAAAACTTTCAGTTTTGGTTTTCCTCGTAGACCTTGTCTTACCCTTTGCTCTTTTTGGACCTTGTTCACCCCATAATTTTGATTTCATATGTTGATTGACTCCTTACCTCATCACAGTCATCTTGATTGCCAAAGTTTGATTGAAATTTTGGGTTTTTTGGACAATTTTGTGAGCTGTGGAGGACTGACGCTCCCCTACCTTGTTATAAAGGCACCAAAACTCCCTGAAGGCCTTAGAAAGAGCATTATAATTCTCTAGTTCCCCTTACACCAGAGCGCCAACCTCTCTTTGAAAAAAATCCTTCCTAGAATTGTCTCTTCTGAAGACTAGTTTCTGTTTTTTTCACTTGTTGAGCTTCTTTGTGATTCAATGCTTCTTCCTATTTACCTTTGACATCCTTCCTTATGATAAATAAGAACTTTGTTGTTCATATTTTGTGGCCTTATTCCTTATTTTGAGTTTTTCTGCTGTTGAGAACTTGGAATCAATCCGTTGCTTTCTTCTCTCTTATCTGACTGAGCGGGAACTCTGGTGAAGGGCATCAAAAATGTGTGAATCATCTCATTTGGTTTTTTAAGGTCATTGTTCTTAAACATCTCTCTTTTTTGTGAATTGTTTGATTTTCTTTGTTATCTTTTGTTTTCTTTTGCTTTTTGTTTCAATCATAGCAAGAGGGTGTGTTGTTTGTGTGAAATTTTCTTATGCTTGTCCGAATCTCCTTGATCTGAAAGGGTAGTTGGCAGGAGAAGTGTTTGCATTGAATTAATATTCATTCGCATAAAAACAACAAAAATACATCTTAGTGATTGGTTTTCATATTAGAAGGTGTTTATGACATGTTTTAGCATTGCATTGGATTCGATTGAGAACCAATTGATTGAGGACATTCCATATTAGTGTTTGATAGTGAAAACAACTCTTTCTCTTTCCCTTAAATAGGCATTCATTGAAAAGAAATGATTGCTTATCATCTTTCATGCATTTTTTGGAAATTTGAGTCATCATTCCATCAGTTTCACCTTCATATACCCTTTGAGTAAAGAACAACTGTAAAACGAATGCTAATTAAAAATTATCTAGAACACTTTTGTTTTTAGGATCTTCCACCAACAGTAGACTAGGGTTAGCACTTTGGATTAGGTTGTGAGTACAACTCTCCAAAGTTTTCAAACAAACATTAGCATCCTGAGCTAGGGAGAGTCAAATCCAATTGTCGCATCGGTTTTCTGGGATCCCCCTCTCACACAGGGGTTATGCATGAGGTCGCATTCAGGCGAATTATCAAGATTATCCCTTCGTGGTTCAACTATTTGTAGGTTCGGATCGTATATTGGGGGTCACTTGGAGGTATACCCATGATTAAGTGTAGGAGCCTCTCTAGTTGATTTCAGACTTGTTATCCTGGCCATACGTTTTAGATCGGACTGTCGATTGTACCTTCCCAGGGACTCAGTGCGAATTGGTGTCTTTAGTTTCCATAATCTTTAGGTACTTGCACAAGGTGACGGTGAAGAGAAGTCTCACTGTACCTGGAATAGACATTGGTCAAACTCACTCGGGCTCCTTGGAGGGTAAATCCACAATTACGACGTGGAAGCTTGCACCAAGGTGAAAGTCCATTAAGCAGGTCACCATTATAACTATTCCACCATATCCTAGCCCCTTCTCGACTTGATCACATGATGTTGGATTTCATCACCAACTAGTACGATCATCGAGAGAAGTTTTGTTTTCTTGGTTGATTCCTAGATTTTATTAGCGTATGTTGTTTCTTTTTGTTAGTTGGCCCTATTTTTTCAGTGTGTTATGTTATTTTCCACAATTGAGCCTGTAGACGATAAAGGTCTTCATCGATCACGTAGGATGCAAGGGATGCCTCCAGAAGGCTATCAACCCTTACCTCCTAACCCTCTAGAAGACAACTACCGTAGAGAGGTAGAAAATCAATCCGACGCTGGAAGTGTTATTGCTCCTCCGTTAGATAACTTGGAAGGTGCTTTGGTTACGGTTGAAAATCCCACTACATATGTGTTAGTAACCCCTCTCGAACCACTTTTAGTTCATTTAGACTCCCTTGGGAACATCATAGACGAAGATATCCCACGATTACCAGAGAGGAATTTTACCAAAACATATATGGGATCCACAGAACCAATCTTTGGTGATGAGTATAGGACTCCTATTCATCCTAACACCGCAGTAGATACCAATCCCACACTTGCTCATTCTGTATGGAGGACTTCATCGGGACGTGATCTCTATGAAAATTTCGAATCCTTTTGACAACACTTTCATCCTCATGACCCTCCTAGTGAAACATGACCATCCGGTCAAACCATGAATCACCCAGTCGATCAGGTTATTAACCCTATTGTTACACCAGCACAAGTCCATCCTAATGCTGGACTCATCACCTCTACTCATATCCAAGGCACTTCAATATCTACCCCCATTTCTACAAGTTTTTACTCTATAGCTCCACATGTTCCACACGATCCTGTTGGGACATCTCTTTAGCCGAGAATGCAGACCCCTGTTAGCCCAACACAACCGGCTGAAGGGAAACCACCATCTAAGAAAACTTTCCCTCCTAGAGGACTACCTTTCCATGGAAGGCCTACCCCTCCCGGGGAAAAACCCCCTTTTCATGCTCCTCCTGGAGGGAAACCTCTATTTTCCAGTCATTTCTCGGTCTTTAATCCACCACTGGCAGGGGGAAACCTTCATTTGTTGGAAACCCTTCGCAATCATGGAGACTATCTTCAGGAGGCACTTTCATTCAACCCCATGTTGGGGGGAACTCATCTCATAATCCACTAGGAGGGGTATCAAATCCTGTTCCTTCCGGAACATATTATGGATAATCTTATCCAGGCGGCATCCCAAACACCACCTAGAGTTCTCCAGGACCACAGTCTTATCCTCCTCATGGGTCTAATGTGTATCCACCTCTAGGATCCACTCCTTACCATTCTCAAGGGAAAAATGTTTATCCTCCTCATGGGAAAATAAATCACCCTGCCTATAATGCTCAGACCCCACTGGGTTATGCAAATGTTTCTTATCCATCATCGAATCCTGTTTATCCTAGCCAACAACAACCGTATGTAGGAGGACATACTGGTTACAACTATGCACCTAACCCAGTTTATGGTCCTACTGGTGTTCCTATGCCACACTAGTATCATCCACAAATTAGCTGACAACTACCTTTCCTTGTGACTCTGGATCTCCCAAACTTGTCTCAGTTAACTAATGATCCTATTTTTCATTCACCGATTTGGCCAGTCATTCCAGCTAAACTTCCTTCTGATATTCCGAAATTTGACAAAAAATCTGGTGAAGATCCAAATAACCATGTGATGACTTTACATTTGTGGTGTTCATCAAACTCCCTCATGGATGATTCTGTACATTTGCATCTTTTCCAGCGAACACTTACATGCTCGGTGGAAAAGTGGTATATTGAACTGCCACGTGCTTCTTTTCATGATTTCAATTCCCTCGCCATGTCTTTCCTCATGCACTTTCAACTGCCTATTCGCTACGAGATAGGTACTGAACTGTTGACCTCCCTTCGTCAAACTAACTTCATGCATATCTCTGACCATATTCATGAGTGGAGGCAATGACGAAGGATGATCAAGGCAATCATTCCTAACATATTATTGGCATAATGGTTTACTAAATCACTTTTACCCCTGATCGCTCATGATGTCACTATGGGTGGCACAGTCACAGAGGAACAAGCCATCGCTCAGGCTCAGTACTTAGATTTGGTTTATTCACAATCTGGGACTTTGTATGATTTGCTTCAGAATGCTACTCAAGCTAATACTGATCCATCTAAGTCGTCATCCTCATCTCATGTGGATGGTGTTATCGGTTCTGTCAAAACTCAAACTATTTCCCAATCAACCACACTCTACTCTACCTCCCCCAAAAATCAGATCTTTGAGGTGAATGAAGTGCAATTTGCCCCTTCACAACAATCTGGAGGTAAGAAGAAGACAAAGAATAAATCAAAAAATAACAATGAACAACCAAAAAATCAAACACCTGCTACTGAAAAGCAAACACAATGGAAAATAAAATTCCCATGTACCATTTGTGGTGACGATCACTACACTTGAGACTGTCCACTTCGCAATGAAGTGGCCAAAATTTTCCAAGGAAAGTCACAACCCATTGTGCTTACTCAGCCTTTTCCACAACAAAAATCCATGGTTGCTGAAACACCCTCTCCTGGGGGCAGTTCTAGCCATCCTAATGATGAGGCCTCGTCAAGTGCACATATTTATATGTTTAATGGGATTAATTTGACCACTCTCTCTAAGACATACGACACACCAGGTAGCCCTGACAAAGGAAAAGACATTAACGATACCGATACTTTACCGGATCCATCATCGTCCTCCATTAGTCTTCCATCGGTTAATCCTCCATCTGGACCACTTTAGATTGAGAAACCCACGTTCGAATCTATCTTACGCCCTCCCAAGAGCACTATCTACAAAGATACCTTTAATCTTAGTTCATGTGCCACCCACAACTACAACATTATTGAAGATTTGGCTCAAGCACCATGTGCTATGTCTGCTTTAGAAGTTCTACAACACTACCCAGTCAACGTAGAATGCTCTTGGCTACTATTGGTGCTGTTGATCCTGATTTGTCCAACCATATCATGTTTAATGTGGACAATTTTGCGTCTCGACTCTCTCACCAACTTGCTTTTCAAGTTGATGTTGTTGTTCAAAATCAACAAATCCACTGACCTATTCTGGATGAGGGAGCCTCAACTTGTGTCATGTCTTTAGTGTGTTGGAAAGGTTTAAAATCACCATCACTCAACAAATCCCCAACGATATTATGCACCTTGATGGGCGAGGTTTTCATCCCCGTGGGATTTTACAGTCCCTTCCCATCCAATTGGGTGGAAAAACTGTTACTGTTGATGTCGGGTGGTTGATGCTCCTCTCGATTATAGCTTGTTACTTGGAAGAAGTTGATTTTATGCTATGACTATCATTTCCTCGTCAGTTTTTCGATGTGTCCAATTTCCTCATCAGAGGAAAATTGTCACTATTGATCAGTTGGATTTCTGCACGACCGATGCTCGCACTCCCGCTACCAAAAATATTCCTTTCTTGGGAGACCACAAGATCACATATGAAAGCATTAGTGTTGGCTTACTAAAAGATTCTAGCCTCATGGGTACCTTCCCTACACCACTTCCACCGAATACACATCATATTGCCACCGTCAATATGCTTTTGACCATAGCTTATCAATCTTTGGAATCATCTGACCCTTGGATTGTACCTCGTCCATTGGAATTCGATGCACTAGGTGACACCGTGCCACTTGGTCCAGCCGAACCATCATACATTTCTCTCCAAGCCTCTTCTCCCTCGTCATATGACCAACATCTATTGGCACCTGACAGTTCCTCGATGCAATCCCAGTTGAGTTCCTTTTCGTCTGCAATCGACTGCATTTCCCCAATTTTCCCTTTTGATGAATCTATTCCGGAAATGCTTTGCATTGACAAGTTACCTCGGGATAATAACCATCACTGATCCTCTTTTCTCCCCCCTCATGAAGAAATTTGGGAAGATATACAGTCTATCTCCCCTCATGATGTCTATTTTCTATCATCTCCCGTGCCTTCAACCTCCGATGATTTGGATCTAGTAGTGGACATGGTGATTTCTTCGGTAGGGTTATTAGAGCCTGATCTCCTTACCCCTATCGTGACACTCGATATGTGTTCCTTCCTGAGTGATTATCTTCCATCCAGCGAAGATCTCCTAGAAGCCATGATCGAGTTTTGTCCCTTGACATGGTATCCTTCCAGAGCGTTATTCTCTTGGAAGCCATGATCAAGCAGAGGCCACGAGCATAGTTTTTCTCCTCTTTAGAAATCTCGTTAAAAAATGAAACAGAGGCTTTGAGCATATTTTTCCTCTCTGTAGCAAGCTCGTTAAAAAATGAAACAGTCACCTCTGTTGAAACTTCTTTTCATCCACCCTTCTCCTTTTTCTCATCTAGTAGAGAAATTGGTGACAACCTTAAAGTCGGTGAATGAATTGAAGCTTGGGGGGCATGTCTCCATCCTTTGATGATCATTCTGGAGTTAATCCACTAGCTTTCAAGCTGGGGGCATAGCGATATTAGTCTTTGTTCTTTCTCATGCTCAAAAATACATGAGAATGCATATGGGTAAACTTTTATGTCTTTTTCGGACCTGTATGGATACATGAAAAATGAACCCCCTGGAGTCTCCTTTAAGATTTTTTCTGACTCTCTAAACATGAAAAGATTGCCAAGTGATCTTGCTTCCTTTCCCACTCATTAAAAGGTTTCAAAGGGCATCTTTCGAGTGATAATTTATCTCTTTTTCGGCCTCACGAGACTAACATTACAAAAAAGGACAACATTGGAGTCATCTTTAAGTTTTTCTCAGACTCTTTAAACATGAAAAGATTGTCGAGCGACCTTGTTCTCTTCATGCTCGTTAAATTATTTGAAGAAAACGTCTGTTGAACGATAGTTTATCTCTTTTTCGGTCTCATCAGACTACTTTATGAAAAAGGAACTGAGAGAGTTCTCTTTTAAGTGTTTTTCCAAACTCTATAATCATGAAAAACCTTTGAGTTTTCTATCTTTGGACTCGTTAAAACAAACATCGACAGGCCCATACAAGATTGAACCCTTACTTCGTCCATTTCATTAAAAAAAGGAAGAGGGACTTACCGAAGCTAAGTTATATTGAGCATGTGTTACCCTCCTCGAGCTCATTAAATTAAAAAGAGGTACTCGTCTATCTGGATGGAGGAAAAAATAGAAAGAAGCAAGCCAAGCAGTTTTTGAGATCATTTCCAACAACTCTTAGAGTTGCCCTTGAACACAACACTTTGTCTTTGCGCACATTTTAATCTGCTGAACCTCTGCACTGAACCAATCCTCTGATTTTTTCTTACTCCTTTGGGTCACCCAACAAAAGTCACAGTATCCATTGCATCATCGTGTTTTGCTCCATGTCATGTTTCTGTTGTTATGCCTCAGTGTTCAAGGGAAGTATCTGCCTCGAGAGTCATCCATCACAAATATCTTGTCTCAATACCTGTGTTAGGCCATGTTCATTTGTTCTACCAATTACATATCTGTGTTCATTTTGTGTCATTGATGGGGGATACATCAAGGCCCTCCTTCGACGAGTCTATTCATGTCAACTTCAACACATTATCCAAGAACTAGACTTAGAAACCAGTTAGTACTTTGGGACCTGCATGCCTAAATGGAAGGCCTCCTCACATTCGATAGTGGGTTTACATCATTGACCTCTGATCATATGATTCTACGGATGTTCAACTTCAGCTCATCCATTCACATTCGTTGGAATGTACTAGGGTACCTTGGGAATCATTGACATCAATGGTGATCTCCCTCACACTTGTTAACAATTTACATCATTGACTGGTAATCAAATGGTTTCTACCATGTTCGACATCAGGACATCTATTCACATGGTTAGATTCATACTACATCGAGATCGGTAAGAAGACCGTAGGTTGAGTGATCACTCTGATATGTACTTTTCCCAGGTTCCGAAGGAGTTTCTTTTGAACAATGACACATATACTGTCACATAGATCCACTTTGTATTGGTCATGGCTATGTCTTTTCATCTCGTGGATCCACTATGTATTCTTCATGGCTATGATCAGTTCAGGTCATGGGAGTATAGATCCACAATGTATCTTCAGTGGCTATACCTTTTATCAATATAATTATGGATTCGCAGTGTATTTATGGTGGCCATACCTTGAAAGTCTCTATCACTAAAGCATAGGTATGTCTGCCTTGGGATTGAAGCATGTATTAGCATTTGTTTGATGGTTGTGTGCAACTTCTATCAATTTCTCTGAGCCCACACCCTTGATTGAAAGTCTGCAAAGTATTTCATTTATCATTTCTCATCTTCTAACTTCATACTTTTGGGGGCAATATGTTACACCTCAAAATTACTCACTTCACAAGTGTCACAAGTGTCGTCATTAGTGTCACAAGTGTTGCATCTTGACCACAAGTGTATAAGTGTTGCTGACATCATACTGCCTTCTTGTTGATGTCATGCCTCCAACAACATGACAGGCACACTTAGGACACCTCAAAGATTAGTTGTGAAGAAGAGGAATCAGTCTACTAGAAATACAAGTCTCTTGCTATTGGAAGAACCACTAAAAATTGAGTTTCAGAGAGGAGCGCTCCCCTATACACTATCAAGGGGAGATATAACACTTTGTCCACCCTTTTGGGGGAGAATTATAACAACATCACTTTATTTCCTTCTCTTGGGGAGTGCTATAATGCTCTAATGCACTTTTTGGAGGAGCTCTACCTATTTCGGGCGAAATTTTGTTTGTTGAGAATATTGAGGGAAAGATCCCCTCGATATATGAAGGTGGTTGGTTTCGAATCCTTGGTCAAGCCATGATCTTAGGGTAGATCCATAACTGAAGGAGGAGAATACTCAACCTACCCCAAATATACCTCAAGTGGTTGGGCCTTTCCAAGCCTATTTAAACAAGCCTCTCATGGTGAAAGGGATGGAAAGAATTGTGAAGCATCTAACCTATGATCTCATGAAGAAGGTGTCTTTTGTAACATCAACATTTGGTGCATGGACTGTTTGAGCAAGGGTTCAGACAAGGAGCTCTTAATGAAGCTACTACACTCACATCTATGGTTGTAAGTATTCTTCGTTGTTGTTCTCTTTAATATAATATGCTTGGCCTGTTTCTTTCAAATCTGTGTTTAATCTCACATGAATTTGTCTCTAATAGATAGATTTATTTTGAACTAATCTCAGTAGAGTAGGAAGTTGCTTGTACTTTTGTTTGTCTACAGGGCTTATCGAGGAGTTCAAGATCAGAGCTCAACTTGGACTGTGAAGGGATAAACACTGGTGAAAGGTACTTCTTTTGTCCTTCCTCCTCACACATTAGTTTATATAGATCTAAAAGGAAGTCAGTGTCCATGATAATCATCTTATGTCTTAAGAGTTAAGAGTCTATCTCTTAAGAGGAGATCTACCTGTCCCCAAGGAGATTTTCCTTCAACACATTAATACATTAAAGTAAAAAATAAATAAATTATTGTCCTAACAAAAATAAAAATAACTCAACAAACTTACTTTTTAAATTCATCACACATTTCTTCCATTGACAATTTTCCCAACCTTGCACGTGATAATATAGATATGATAAGTTTCTCATCCTTCACTCCTTGTATTGATTTCCAAGGTGTTATATTCATATCATCTAGAAGATTTTTTATTTCAGGACCCGTCTTACATGTGCTACATATCAATGGTTTATCCTTTTTAATTCTCTAATTTTTTATAGTGATACTCTCCCATAGGGTGAATATATTATCTATCAAATATCATACTTGTCCAGTTCTAAATCCCAATTGAAAATAGCTGTATACAACTCTAAATTCATCACTTCCTTTATGATTTTTGTCTTTTGTATTTTCATCATCAAGTGGGAATCATATTTCCATACAACTTTTCTTCTGAAGCTTGGCATCAACATTTGATGTCTCCCCACGACATATTTCAGAAAACTCATTATGGATAAATCTCACCCTTTGAATGAAATTCATTGACATTCTATACTCATTGTTTGTGTTATGATCCCATGCCAATAAATTTTCTTCTGAATCTGTTAGACCAACATAAATTATGCATTTGACTATCTCAAAAAGAGGATTATTGGTATTCTTGCATCAATTCTCTTCTAACCTTTGTAGAATGATTTCCTCCAATCAGATAATATTTGTATTCAAAACATTTTGATCTATCAAATTATTCCCTCTTAGGAACTTCCATTGGGTCAACAAGAACTAGGTAGTCAACTACATGTGCATATGGATTCTACCTAATCAATGCTTTCAAATTGTGAATATGCAAGTTATGTGGTTTTATAATTTGATATTTTTCTTTCCCTTATGTGGGTTTATAAAGTTATTTCACATTCAACTGAAATGTGTGGTCATCATCAACTAAGCTCGCCTTGCTCAATCTATTTCAAATGGAAGTTAGAGTTGTTTTCATAATACCATCATCTAGATCATCACCTTGTGTTATTATTTCTTTGTTACCTTTAGGACTTTCACTATAATACTCTGAGATAACAATGGCTTCTTGAATATCATAAACACCATTTTATTTCTTGCTCTTATGATTTAAATGTGTTTCATATAAATCAATGATTTATTCATAATCAATAGGAATAGACTCATCATCAGCCACCGCTCTTTTTCATTTATCTTGTTAATTCTTTTTTGTGAGAAGGAGTGATAACCTAATTGGGAATAATCTCAAAAAAATCTTCATTTGGAGTTTCCTCATTTTCAAATGTAACCCTTTTAGGATTTCTAGAATGAGGATTTTTCTTTCTTCTTTTATGTTCTTCCCTGTCTACTCTTGCAATTTCAACCTCGCTTACTTTTTGTTTATTTTTCCTTACTTTTTGTGTCTTTTCAATATGAAAATCGTTGATGACATCCATGATATTATTATGTGTAGAGTAAATCCCCACTAACATAAGTGAATTTCGTTCAACAAAATCCTGTAAAAATAAAATATAACATTTTCATGTTAAATAAAATTAAAAAATTACCATGATACTAAAAATAATAAATGACACAAAAATAAAAATAAAAACCTTACATTCCCTTTCTAGTTTTCATCAACGATGGATGCACATAATTATGAAAATCATTCATTCTTGTTATAATTGCTCAATTTGAAACAATATATAATCTTGATATAAGTTCTTCCTTGTTTGACAAGTTCATAAACAATATATGTGGCTAGCACCAAACATATATCTTGTAACAAGACAAGTGCCTGATAATTTCCTTGCACATGTTCTAATTTGACACAATACAAATATATATGATCTCCATCGTTTCCTTGATTTTCTTTAAGAAACCAAGAATATTCTAGTTTGTTTTCACCTTCCACAAATTTCCACTCTCTAACATTCTTCATTTCCCTTGATAACTCATGTGTTATGCTATCATTTTGTTTCCTAACATTCTTGGAGGTTCCAGTTGCAATTTTGGATTCCATTATTGGAGGTCATGATCCAGATTTATTCATAAATAATATCTTTCCTACCATTTTTCCTATAGGATAAAAAAATAAAATTAGGCCTCTCACATTATAATAAACTAAAAAACAAACATTGAATATAATAACTAATTGAAAAATTAAAATTAACAATTTTGCCCCATGGAGTTAATAGGCCTATGTCAGGACCAAGACTTGGTGTCCGGGGGCTGGGGTGATGCTCGACATCGCCCTAGCCTGACCAAGGCCAAGGAAAGACCCCATGGGATTGTGCCTTGGTCGTGGGGGGAGGGATGGGGCGATGACTTGGCCCCAAAAGACCATGCCTTGTTCATGGGGGGGCTGGGGCGATGCCCGACATCACCCCGACCCCCACATCCAAGCCTCGAGCATTTCCCAGTAACCACCATGGGCCAAAACTAAAAACATTTAAGTAAAAAACAATAAAAAAGATAAATTTCATTACAAAACTATACCTAAATTTGTCTTTTTTTTCTTCTTTTTTTGGAAAAATCTTAAGGATTTTGTTAAAATTTCTTTGAAACAAGTCTCATTTTTTTTTAAATGTTCTAATTTTCTTAGAAAAAATTAAAAAACATCTAAAAAAAGTAGGTTTTTTAAATTTTCGCATGAAAAATTCTTATGTGATTTAAAGATGGACTTATCATTGTTGTTTTGGTAAATGGTAATAATTTAAAAAATAACTAACCTCTGAAATGATAGATTCTTCTCAGATGTTTTCTCAGTGTTTCTCCCTTGTAGCTTGCTCCAAATCCTTTAAAAAATACTACACAATATATTACACAATGTAAAAAGACAAAACAAGACTATGTATATATAACACAAATGATATAAATTATTGTTAGTATAACGAATGTGGGATAAATAAAAATGAAGAAGATTGTCTACATATATACCTAAAATTATATGGATCATCACTATGTTTAATGAATGTGGGATAAATAAACAAACATGAGAAATATTGTAATTAACAATTAAATAAAAAAATAAAAGAGTAAAAATTGTTTTTTATTTATAAGGAAAAATAATAAAGGGAACAATTGGGGGGGAATTTTGGAGGGAAATATTTGATGGGGAAATTTTGGAGGGAAATTTTGGGGAATATTGTTTTTGGGGTGGGATTTTGGAGGGGAATGTTTTTTTTTGGGGGAGGGGGAGGATTTTAGAGGGAAAATATCATTCAACAAGTTATAAGAATTTCATTGGAAGGGTAAACATTTGCATAGTTCTATGTTCTTAGAGAGAAGGGATGGCTTCGTTAGATAAACAAGATTTTATTTCTGAGATATAAACAATTTTTTCGCATACCTCTTCTATTGGGACTAGAAAATGTGATGGGAATGCTTGTAATGCAAATGAGGAATCATATTTTTCAGCTAGTCAAAAGTTTGATCATAGTGAAATCAATGTTATTCAGCATGACCCTCATGAAAGTCCTAAATCAGAGGACTTTTAAGGCACCGATGATGAAAAGGAGGAATATGATGGCGATAAATCTATTCATTAGTTTAATAGTAATGTAAATAATAAAACTGTAGGCCAAAGTGGAGACTATGATCAATATTTAAATGATTGGGATGAAAATATTCCTCCAAGTGAGGAGTTTCAAGGTACCTATGAAGATTTCCAGGGCACCAATGAGTATGATGAAGAATTTCCCTCAAGTGGAAGTTTTAAAAGTAGTGAAGATGATCATGACAATGGTGGAAACTCTTTCCCGAGTGGGGAATTTAAATACAACAATGTTGGTGGTGATGAATTTCCTCCAAGTGAGGATTTTGAAGGTACTGATGAATATTTTCCTCCAAGAGAGGATTTCCAAGGGACGAATGAGGATGATGAAGAATCCCCCCCAAGTAGGGATTTTAAAACTAGTCATGACGATTATGGAAATGTTGGATAGTCTTTCTCGAATGAGGAATTTAATGGAAGCAATGTTGGTGATGATGATTTTCCTCCATGTGAGGATTTTCAAGGTATTGATTATAATGATGAATATTTTCCTCCAAGTGAGTATTTTCAAGCCAATAATGAGGATGATGAAGAATTTCCCTCAAGTGGGGATTTTCAAAGTAGTGAATATGATTATGCCATTGGTGGACACTCTTTATAGAGTGATAGATTAAAAGGAAACAATGCTTATGATGATGATTTTCATCCAAGTGAGTATTTTCAAGATACTGATGAATACTTTCAAGGCACTATGCATGATGGTGAAAAGTATCCCTCAAGTGGAGATTTTGAAAGCAGTGAAGATGATTATGTCAATGGTGGACACAATGTTGATGATGATTTTCCTCCAAATGAGTATTTTCAAGGTACCGATGACGATGTTGGAAAATGTTATCCAATCGAGAATATTAATGGCATTGATAGTCTTGTAGGTGATGCTGATTTTCCTTCAAGTGAATATTTTCATGGAAGATCCAATGACATTGGTGAGGATGGTAATCATTTTTCTAGTGATTTTGATATTCATCTCATGAACGAGATTATCAATGAAGATGATTGACCTAGGAATGAATATCATGTTCTCAATCATTCAGTTGTAGCAAATCAAGGTGATCAACATTCTCTAGTTCAGTCTCCTGACAATGTTTTTCTTGATATTCCTTTCGGTGATGAGGAAAATACTTCTAGTGAGGATGATTAAATAGTGGAGACATTGAAAATAAACATTGTGTCTAGGACCAGGACTAGACTTTTTTATATGAATCCAAATCATTCTAGTTATGCAAGGTCTAGGAAAGAATATATCACTAAATCAATTTCAATAAGTGAATTGATTTCAAGTTAATGTTGTCAAAAGAATTTTTTGAAAAGCATGGACTACATGTATGCCTTGAATAAAAGAAAGACATATTTTTCAATGAATAAGAGCATGAAAAATTCATATTTGATGGGGTGCATGATATCCACCAATACAGGATATGATTATCACATTGGGAATATTTTACTTTGCAGAAAGGATTTCAAAACAATTCACTCAAATGGTAATCTTCGTCTATCGAATACAGACAATGTTGGAAAAAGATCCTTCATTTTATTCAAAGGTACATCATGGATGAGAGAGTGGGCCATTGACAAACACTACATTTTCGTGGATGCATGATTTCTTTTCCAAACATGGAGAGCGTATTCCAGATACAGACACAATACATATTCCAGATAATTTCTCAAGGAGGGAAACACAAAACTTGTACAAAGGATATGTTGAAGGTGTTGAAGGAAATGGTAATTTTATTACATATGCATATTTTAAAAGAATATGGAAGAAACAATTCAACAATGTTTTTATTCCTGAGAAGTCAAGGATGGGGATTTGTAGTATATGTTCCACTCTTAAATCAAGAAGAGATAAATCTAAAGGGGCAGAAAGAGGTTTGTATTAATTTTTATTTTTTTTAAATTGGATAGCTATCAACTATGAAAACATATGATCAATATTTTTATTTTATGTCATGTGCAGATTCCATAGTCAAAGCACTTCAAGAACATCGAAATCAACAATCAAGTGAAAGGAAAAATTTGTATAAACATCGGAAGAAGTTTTATGATGCTCCAAACAAATATTTAGGTATGATAATTGATGGCATGGACAATAAGAAAACACTTCTACCAAATTTTTCTCATACACCCAAACATTTACAGGAAAAGAATTTCATTTAGTTTCACTTGGTTGGTTGTATGGTTTTTAATGGAAAAATGTGTCCAAGGGTTTACTTCACATCTCCAAATATTCATAATGATGAAAATATTAACATAACCATAATTAATCATGTTCTCACTCATCGGTCTGGAAATATTCCTCAAGTTCTCTATCTACAGTTGGAAAACACTAGTTGTGAAAATAAAAATCAAATTGTGTTTGGATATTTAAGCATGCTTGTTGAAATGAGAATCTTTCAAAAGGTGAAATTTTGTTTCCTTCTTTTTGGAAACGCTCATGATCATATTGATCAAATGTTCACTCATTTTTAAATAACATTGAAGAGGAAAAATGTTTGAATCCTACCATCATTGATTGAATGTATTAAGAAAGCATACATTATAGAGCATGTTTTTCATATATTAGAAGAAATTGTTGACATGTGAACATCTATTCAGGGATTGTATCGTGAAGAAAAATGTATTGATCAACTTAATTTCATTAGCTTCCAACATCAATTTTGTTTCAAAAATGTTGATGGGAAAACACTTATATGGCGAAAGAAATATTCAACTACTACATAATGTAGGACTTCATTAGGTTTAGCATTTTTGAATTTCATTCCATATCATCCAATATTTGCATCAAAGTTATTATTTTTACAATTAGTCACTGAATCCATAACAGACAGAGGAATAATAGAGTTGTAGATTATTTTGAATGCCAGGAAGAAATAAAAAAGTCCATTAAGGATACATATGAGTACTTTAATGTTGTTGATTTTGTTTGGTGGGAGTCTTTTTTTGATAGTCAAAGTGACATAATTTAAATATCAACAAATGAAGATACATTGTTAAAGAATCCATTTCATTGGCCACAAAATATGCCAAATGAATCTAAGGAAACAAACATTGTTGAAGTTCAACAAGAATCTCAAGGTGCTATTGAGTTTACAAAAGCAGAGAAAAGAGAAATGTATATTGGTTTGTGAGGGTCACGTGCACAATGTCAAGACATGGAATACCTTTACAGGGGTTCAATACAAGATATTAAGGAGGGTAGCATGATTGCAGTCTTAGCGACTAAAGATTCACATGGTTATACATTATGGATTACAAAGGTTATAAAGATTAATAAATAAAATGATGATGTTATTTCAATTGAAGTGCATTGGTATGCAACAAGTACACACCCATTCAATGGTGTGTACAAGCCAAAGATGGTAGTTGAGAAACATGTCAATAGAAAAAGAAAAATAAAGGGTCAAAATACAACTTGTCATCACACTGACCTCTTAAAATTATATGATATTGACATACTTGTTTATGACTTCAATTTGACAAAGAGAGGAACTCTTCTCTCCAAGACAACAAATATTATCAACAGGTTGATGCCACAAGAAATAAATGCAAGATGGGAGTTTGTTGAACTTGTTAGTAGATATGAAAAGAATTTGACATATAAAATGTTGGGCATCCATGTAGACTGAGATGGTGCATTCATCGACAATAGAGAAGAGTATGGATCATCTACATCTTCATCCAATCATTCATTTGAAGACAATGTAGACTCTGATGGTATTTCAAAAACCATGAGTCAATCTGAATAATTGTATGAAACATTTTATGTATTTTTTATCCATATGATGTTTGTATGGTAACTAGAAATGAGTATTGAACCTAGATATGATCTTACATGAAGTTATGAATCATTTTTATGTTTTATGAATTATATGTTTTGATTATGGAGAATATAATAAAATTTCTTAGCTCATATGTTTTAGACATGGACAATATAACAATAATTTTAAGAAATAATTTATGTTTCATTCAATGTAACTTGTATTTAATTTTTTTTTATTAAAAGTAAAAAAATTTATTAAAAGGTGATGTTGAATTTTTAAAGTATATTGTGATATTTTCATGGAATTATGTATTACCTTGTGCTTTGAGGGATAAAGTAAGATTTAAAAAGCAAGCATTTAAGGGTTGATTTTATGATTTTGTTTACAGTAATGATGAGTTCTTTTACCACTTTATAAAAATGTGTCATTTTTGTACCCCAATTTTAGAATGGGTGCTACTAGTAGAAGCACTTTTCAATTTGATGGTTGATTTTGAGGTTTTTGTTTTAATTGTACGAACTGCTAAAAATACGATTTCAAATTATCTAAAAGTTTAATGTTTTGAAAAAAAAATATTTCAAAAATATCTTTTTTTTTAGGTGTTCATTTTAAGGTTTTTTTGAGCTACTGTCTAAGTTTTGAAGGCCATGTTTGAAAAATGTTGTAATTTTGACCCTGTTTAAAAAAATGGTTCTATCGGTAGCACCACTTTTTGATTTGGGGGTTGTTTTTTATTTTTTTATGCAAATATATGGGTTGTTTGGGTCAGATTTCTAGTTTTGAGGTCAAAGTTCTCGTTAAATCGGTAACTTTGTTCCCTTCATACCTTACCTCCTATGACCCACCTTTGCACCTTGAAGGTGAAACTTCCTCCAATTCCCAGACTTTTTTGCCCCATCATTTTCTGAGCTATGCCTTTGCGAGTGGATGTGAAAAAAATTGATGGCTTGGATCCCATCGGTTGGGTAACTCAAATGGAACATTATTTTTCATTGTACTTCGATGAGTTGGCCAAACTACGGTATGGTGTTCTCCTACTAGATCAAGAACATTGGCAATGCTGGCAATGGAGAAAAAATTGATTCCAAGGGTATGTGGCTTGGACACAATTTGTTTCATAGCTTCATGAATGCTTTGACACCAGGGATGATTTTAAGGATGGAAATTTATTTTAAAATGAAGAAACATTGGCGAATCTTACTAATCCTTCATATGCCAACTATAAAAATATTCAAATTTCTAAGGATTTTATATAGTTTTTATAAAATTTTGGCGAGTTTTAAGGTAAAATAATTTTATCCTATAGAATTTTGGCGAATCATTTTTAAAATAGCGAATCTCGTTTTTGGAAAAACCATGGAAAATTAGCCCATGAGTGAAATTTAGCCCCTAAAATCATCCCTGTTTGACACTGAAACCACCTATTTAGGCCATTTGAAAAAGTTGAAACAATATGGCATAAAGGAATACTTTATCTCTACTTTTGAGTGATTGTCTTTCCGCACATAGGGCATGTCTGACGATTGTTTCCAAAAATGTTTTATCAGTGGCCTCAAGGATGATATTAGTTCCCACATCCTCATGGCTCACCCTCAAAGTTTGGTGGAAGCTAATAAAAAATATAAGGAAGAACAACAAGTTGTATCTTCTCAAACTAGAAAACCCTCCTTCATTCCTCACCCTAAACCAGTCACTCCCCCTCCTCCTTCGACTCCACTAAATATCCAAAAATTAACCCAGGAAGAAACGGTTGAATGGCAACACAAGGGAATTTTTTATAATTGTGATGACAAATATTTTCCTAGGCACAAGTGTAAGAAACAAAATATTTTGATGGAAATATCTGAGGATGTTTCTGAAGAATATGTCAAGTCTCCCCTTGTGACCGAATCACATGAACCCATTGACATGACTCAACCTTCCAAGCCTACAGAAGTTGAACCAGTCATTTCCTTGAATGATCTCAGTGGATTCTACGCTCCCCAAAACCTCAATCTAATTCATTACATTAAGCATCGAAAGGTCATCATCCTAGTTGACACTGGACACACCCATAATTTTATTCATTGCTACATTTCCCAATAAAATAATTGTTATAACTAAGAATTCAACAACTTTCAAATCATGATTTTTAGTGGCAAGTCCATGAAATTTGGGGGGCATTGTGAAAATGTGCATCTCCAAATTGGTCAGTACCACATGAAATCTCATATGTTTACTATTGACATGGGTGGTTGTGATATTGTATTGGGTGTCAAATGGCTAAGGAATCTCAGCCCCATTATCATGGATTTTAAGGAATTAACCATGAAATTCAACCAGAAGGGCCAACAATATAAGTTCCAAGGCATCACAACAGGTTCTTTGGAGATCATTATCTCCCATCACATGGAAAATCTCCTAAAAAAGGGTCATTCTAACATTATTTTGCAACTCCATTCCATTCATGCCATTGAGACACCCTCTACACCTCCTAACCTCCAATCCATTCTCTCCAAACATCAATAAGTTTTTTACACTCCCCTTGGACTTCCTCCTTCCCATGGTGTTCATGATCATTAAATTCCCCTTGTCCCCAACATCCCTCCTCCCAATGTTCATCCCTATTGTGATCCCTTTTCCCGGAAAAATGAAATTGAGAAAATTGTACAAGAATTGTTTGCCATAGGCATTATTCATCCTATTATTATCCCTTATTCTACTCTTGTGGTCATGGTACTTAAGAAATAAGGCTCTTGGTGCATGTGTCCTAACTTTTGCACCCTCAACAAACTCACCATCAAAGAAAAAATTCTCATTCCTTTCATTGATGATCTCTTGGATGAATTAAGTGGTGCCCAGTTCTTTACTAAAATTGATCTTCATTATGGCTACCACCAGATACGTATGAAAGAGGTTGACATCCCTAAGACTTCATTTCAAACACACAAGGGCCACTATGAGTTCTTGGTCATGCCCTTTGGCTTGTGTAATTCTCCCTCCACTTTCCAAATACTCATGAATCATGCCTTCCATCCTTTTCTCCATCATTTTGTATTAGTTTTATTTTATGATATTCTCATCTTAAGTAAAACTAGGACACCCCATCTTACTCATGTGGATCAATTTATTCATCTACTCTCTTAGAAACATATTTTCCTCAAATAGTCCAAATGTTATTTTGGAGCCCCAAAAGTCGAGTACTCGGGTCATATTGTTGGCAAGGCAGGTGTCAGGGTGGATCCTAAAAATATTTAAGCTATGGAACATGGGCCTCTCCCCAAGATTCTCAAAATCTCGTGGGGTTTTCTTTTCTTAAAAGGTTATTATAAGAATATTGTTAGGAATTATGGAAAGATTTTGGTGCCTCTCACTGGTCTCCTTAAAAATAATTCTTTCACTTGGACTCTCGCGGTTGATCAAGCCTTTCAATCCTTGAAAGAAAATATATGCAACACTTATGTCCTGCCACTTCCTCACTTCACAAAGACCTTTATCTTGGAATGTGATGCTTCTAGGAGAGAAATTAGGGTAGTCCTTATGCAAGATGGCCATCCTTGGCCTTTACCAACAAACAACTTTCAGAGTGAAATTTCGGCCAAAATTTCTATGAAAGGGAAATTTTGGCTATTCTGCATGCAGTGGACCTCTAGCGCCCTTATCTATTAGGGAAAATATTCCAAATTAAGACAGATCATGAGAGCCTCAACTAGTTTTTGGAGCAACTCCCTTCATCCCTGGAGCAACGAAAATGGGTGACTAAGTTATTTGGATATGATTATGAGACAATCTACCAAAAATGGAAATACAATGTGGTCTCTGACACTCTTTCAAGAAAATATGAATATGAAGGGTCCCTTTTTCACCTCTCTTTCATTGTACTATATTAGCTCCAAGTTGTTCACCAGGAATGGCTATAAGATCGCAAAATTTTGTGTCTAATCCAACAATTGCAAGCCAATTCTCTAGTTTCCCTAGGGTACTCTTAGCACAATGATGAGCTTCACTTTAAAGATTGTTTTTATTTAAGTAAACAACCACTACTTAAATGCACAACACTTTCTTATATTCATGTTGCACCCACAACTGGGCACTCATGGTTTACCAAAACCTATGACCAGGTCAAACTTTCTTTTTTCTGGGATGGTACAAAACAAGATATTCACACTTTTTTGGGAGAATGTGATGTTTGTAAATGCAACAAGGGAGAAAAATTCAGAAATCCTAGAACACTACAACCATTTTCGATTCCACCCGCTATTTGGAGGGATATCTCTATGGATTTCATTATTGGATTATGTAAATAGGGAAATAAGTCAGTTATCATGGTGGTAGTTGATCATATTTCCAAGTATGCTCATTTGTGTGTTCTTCAACACCCATTTACCACCTCCACTATGGCACAACATTTCATGGATCATATCTTCAAGCTTCATGACATGCCTCATTCTATTTTTTTTGATCGATATCCCACTTTGACCAGTAACTTTTGGCAATAATTATTCATGCTACAGGGCACCCAATTGCATCTCAACACTACCTATCATCCCTATACTGATGGTCAAACTAAAGTTTTCAACAAGTTTTTGGAAACATATTTGCATTGTTTTGCATATGAAAGATAAAATCAATGGGCTCAATGGTTTCCACTTGTTGAATGGTGGTACAACACTTCTAACCATACAACTACTCGCATGAATCCTTTTTATGAAGTATATGGAAAAATCAACCTTCATTTATATCATACATACTCAGTGTCTCGAAGGTCCAGGAGGTTGACTAGACTCTTACATTTTGTGAGGCTATTATATGTACCCTCAAAGAGAATTTGGTCATGGCTCAGAATCAATTGAAGCAACAAGAATATCAAGGTCTCTCTGAACATCAATTTGTTGAAGGATACCAAGTGTTTCTTCAACTGCAACCTTATAAGTAGATGTCACACAAGGCCATACATTTTCATAAACTGGTGCCCAAATTTTATGGTCCTTATATAGTTCTCAAGCACATGGGAGATGTGGCTTATCAGTTATCTTTTCCCATCCATTCTAAGATCCATCATGTTTTTCATGTCTCCTAATTAAATAAGGTGATTGGAAATAAGTGCCAAATTCAAACTAGCCCCCCTGAGTTAGATGAAGAAGGCTCCATTTGGTTGCAGCCACAAGCTGTTGGATTACTGAGAGGGGGGGGGAAATCAGTACTAGAGAAATATAATCATTTTTAACCATAAATGAAAGTGTTATATCAATGTAGTATTATCATCCAATATTTGCAGAGTAAATAAACAATGAACAATCATACACATACACAGTACACCAATGTTTTTACATTGTTAGTGGGAGAAACTCCCCTATGGCTACTCATGGTTTACAATGTAGGAAGATCAATAACCATTTAAAAGTCTCATACTTCTCTAAATACCCCAAACCTACCCCATACTTATGCAAGAAAAGTAAAATGAGAAGGATTCGGTAACTGTACCTTTACTCTGCATCTGGTGTTGATCCTCTTGTGCTTGATAGCTTTGTTGACTGCAAACCTCCTCCCAAAGGATGATCTGCATTCAAATACAGATAAAAATAAAACTACAAGAATACATTTCATACATAAATAATGGTTAGATCTTAGAATAAAAACATAAATCAAATGAAAACATTTGACACATCATGTTTTGGGATAGGAAAACTACTTATTTTATTGATAATACAATGATTCCTTACAACCAGTGTTGGCTACTGCTCCATGAATATGGTTCGGGATCCTCTTCACCAAGATACAAGTGCACCTATGTGTATCTTTCTCCTCTCAGCCTTCTTCTTAGGAAATGAAATGGGTTGTGATGGAGGCAAAAGAGAAAAATGAGGAATTTTGAGGTAATTCTCACAAAATGGATGCTAATGATTGGGGCAAGGAGAGGATGTGAAATGGGTAGAGTTTCATTATTCTTATGTATAGATGTGTAATGAGACCCATAAACCTCTTTTTATATGACAAAAGGATGGTTATTTGGTTGGGTGACGGGATATAGGCGGTGGATTAGTTGGGAAACTACCCAATAGCTTGTAATTTCAACAAATTCCTTGCAACTTTTTAATTTTTGCAACTTTTGAAAGTATATGTGAGATGTAGTGGTGAAACATGCGTACGTACGTGAGTTGCAGTGGTGAAATAAGAATATTTACATGGGAAGTATTGGTGCAGGGTGCGTACATCTTCAAAAATGAGTTTTTAAGAAGAGAAACTCAGTGATGGCTTGGAAAACATTACAAGTAAGAGGCCCAAATGCCAGGTATGAATATGTGGAGAAATTTAGGGTTATAAAAAATGTCCCCTAATGGCCGAAATACATTACAAAATCTTTACTAATATACAAAACGAGTGAGTTCGGGACTAGAGTTTGAGAGCTGCCATCTACAAAAATAACAATTGTCTCTCCGAGGCATTCATACCCATGGTCGGGATGAAATAAATCATGGTTTCCAATCAAATAAACTACATATCCATGTCACATAACTATATAAAGTGTATCCACAAGAAATAAACATCGAATATACATCTTAAAATCAAAGATATACAAATATAGTATCCATCTTCAAGAAGCTAACAATGCCTGATGACTAGAGATGAGACCTTCAAAGATCGAGAAACAAATTTATGATCTTCAAAACTCAGGTAGGAGTGTAAGGTGCGTGTATGAATTCACTACCCAGAGGTCTTCGATGGCTCGTTGGGGAAATACAAGAGGATCTCAATAATCTGGCATAGATCTTCATTGATTTCGAACAAGGACTTGATTGGACTTTCGGGATGGTCAGGCATGAGAGAAAGAGACAAACTATAGAAAGGTCGACTCAGGATAGGTGAAACTTCCCTTGGACAAGAGCATGAAATATGATCAGACTCAGGAAACATGACATTGACATAACTTCATGATGCAGAAGGCAACACAAACTCTCCATGTGTTTGGAAGAGTAACCAAATAGAGGAGGAAAAAAATATATGTAGTGATAACAACTTCCTATGGTCATATTAGATCCCAAATCTTGACTAACAAACAAAATGATTTGCTTTATCCAAGGGAGACTCATTGTGCTGCCAAAAAAAGAATATATATTTCCTGTCCCCTCTTTTTGGGTTTTTTAATTTTTTTGTCTTTTTCAATATTTTAAAGAGATTAAAAAGGAATAAAAGAATGCTACGATAAAAAGGAGGAATGAGTTTCGCAAGTATACTAGTTCCAAGTGCAAGGAACACACCAATGATCAGATCAAGAAGACATGTACAGGAAAAGGACACTTGGGAAAATTTCTCCATGGGTCAAGGTGTCAGTTCGTAGAGGTAAAGTGCTACAAGGCTTCCATATAAGGCATGCTTCAAAGGTTCGGTTGAGAGCAACATGGAGTCGTAATTAGGCCAAAGACATAGAGATGCAAACTTTATTAGCAAGACACAATGGAAATCCTTTCAATGTAATTTTAACGAGCCAGGAGAAGGTAAGCTCGGTAGTTTTTTCACGTTTAGAGAGTCTGATAAAACGTAAAAGAAGAATCCAGTTGAGTACCTTTTTCAAAAATAGTCTAGTCGGTTTGAAAACAGGGTAAACTAGCACTGAAAAGACGTCTATTTTAAAACCATTTTAACGAGTGTGACAAAGACAAGATCGCTCGGAAATATTTTCAATTTTTAGGAGTCTGAAAAGAGATTAACTATGACTCACTGCCTTTTTCTAGATTTAGTCTCCTTAGCCCAAAAAAGTATAAAATTTACTGAGGAGAACTCTCCCGGTGAGACGAATATCCCTAGGTGTACATTTTTCCTACTTAATCCATAGGTTAGAAAAAGGGGTAAACTCATGCCATTAGATGTTCTTCTGTACCAGTTTAATGAGTGTGAAGGAACAAGGTCACTCTGCAATCTTTTCAATTTTAAGGAGTTTGAAAAGAGCTTAACTATGGACTATGTAGGATATGTTCTTTTGGACCAATTTAACGAGTGTGAAAGAACAAGGTCACGCAATGATCTTTTCAATTTTAGGGAGTCTGAAAAAAGATTAAATATGGACTCTGTGTGGGTTCCTTTTTCATAAATTTAGTCCCTCGGGCTCGAAAAAGGGTTAAACTTATACCTGAGAATACTTTTCTAGCAAACCGAAGTTCCTAGAGTATACCTTTGTTCGTAAAATTGACCATCCCAACTGAAAAAGGGGTAAACTACCGTCAGACAGACGTGCCTTCAAGTTTTAGTTTGGTGAGTGTGAAGGAAAAAAAGATCACTCGACAATATTTTCATGTTTAGAGAGTTTGAAAAGTGATTAAAGAAGACTCCAAGAGGTTACTTTTCTCAGTTAATCCAGACAATATTGAAGAGCATAAATGTAGTCTCATCGGATGTTGCATTCATATTTCAAAGTGAGCTTGAAAGAGAACAAAGTATGCTCGTTTTTAGGAGTCCCAAGGGTGAGGCCAAGAGCGATGATGCATCAGACGTATGAGACTCAATCTCGTAATCATGACAGGACTAACAAGGACTCTCGATCCTAAAGTCATTAAAGACAGCATGGACACCAAAATGCAACAAGGATCTAACTAGGTCATCCATGTAGAGGTAGGCTCTACCACTAAATTACGACACTTCTAAAGAAACAATGACGGTTCTGTGTCACAGTTCGATGGGATCGATCCTATGGAAAAGGGGAAAAGACCACAAGATGGAGAAAGTGGAGGTGGAATCCTAACTTATATGCAAACATTTGGAAAAAATGACTTTTACCAAAGGACCTTTAAAAGTGACCCATCTCCCAAAAAGTTACCAAACCAAAAGGCGAAGTGTATCGTAATATCAAATAAGAAACTCAAGAATGGAATTAAATGATTTTCAAGCCAGAAAAACAACAAAAGGGTTAAAAAAAAGTGGCAAAAAAGGCCAAAAACGTCTATAAATAGAAGCTAACAGCTCATTTTCCCCACTGCAATTTGAAAACTAACCAAGAGTAAAAAGGATCCCTTTTCTAAAAGATTTGATTCTAGGAGCTTCAGAGGACGAAACGAACTTCCTCCTAGACCAAGTGAGTATAAACTTGTCCCTCTTGCATTTCAATACTTCAATTTTACATATTTTTTAGTTTTTGAGGGGGCACACCCTCCTAAAAAAGGGCGGCCTTACGTGTACACATGTTTTCAAAGGACAACCTGTGTAATTCCACGGGAAAAAAATAGTCTACCTATGGATGTACATGACTGTTTCCAAAACAATCTGCGTACACCCTCAAAAGCATTGAAAAATAAAATGTGAAAGAGTTAACTCCCCCTTGAACTTCTCATGTAATAGGATGTATGTCCACTGGAGGGAGTGGGAACATGAGGAGATAGATATCTTGGTCAATGAGGACCCTGCTTCTATTGCCACATTGAAACAATGTGGGTTATGGAAGTTTTACCGGTGTCCATTCATGAGGGCACAACCCAAGCTGCTGAATGCCTTGGTGGATTATTGACATCCTGACAGAGAGGTGTTTAGGCTTGAGGGGCAGCTATTAACTCCACTAACTAAGGACATATTTTTCTTGACTGGCCTCTCGACGAGAGTGGAACCAGTCAACCTACGTACATTTCCCCCTGTGCCCTTCAACATCGTCTAACTCATCAGAATGCATTACAAGGCTGACACTAAGAAAGTAGGTTCACATGTGCCCATCCACAAGATCACCAACCTATCACTGAAGGTGATCATTTTTCTTATTGGGCAGATCACTAGATTTGCGACCCTACAATGGGATTCCTGGGAGCACATGTTGTTGATTAAGGTTGGTTGTCATTGATGTCAACCCTTGAAGAAAGACCCATAGCACAAAGGTTTGGGTAATGGACCCAATAACGTTTGATGTAAATATGACTCATTATTTTTTTTTCATGGTTGATAAGAAGTAAATATGGATGAACTCCAAAGTGGTCCCCTTATAGTGAAAACCCTCACGGGAAGACGCTTTGTGGATTAAGAGAACCCATGCTTAATTGTGGAATAATGAAATGAGGGAAATTGAATTTTTCAGGGAAAATATCCTAGATGGATAGTTCTTGTCATGTCGTTTCTGGTGGTATGTGGAACATCACATAATTCCTCATGGTTAGAGAGTTATGGCCATGAGAAGTTGGAGACCCTAGGTTTGGGTAATGGACCCAAGTTTGTTTGATGGGTAATGGTATGAGTTATGATATATTTTTAGATAAT
>ML808504.1:16835-28422 GCA_009831015.1 Picea engelmannii | reverse complement strand
AACTAGGCATGTGAGACTAAAGAAAAGTTTGATGAAAATGCTAGTCTCTTGCTGTTAAAGTTAAGGAAGGTTTGTAGGAATGTGATCATATACACCAGGTCTATTACAGAGCTACAAATCAGATTTGGATGATGAAATTGATGGAGGCTTTTGGTTGTGGCACATGTTGAGTACATGGTTGAGACAAGTAGTTGATGAGTTGATACATACATGAAGTGTATAGTTGATGATGTTGGTACATATTGATGATTCATAGTTGATGAGTAGTTGACACATGATTGGAAAATACTTGGTACATGGTTGGATGCACTTGTTTATGGTACAAGTTGATTACAGTTTGGTGCATGGTTGATGCACTTGTTTATGGTATAGGTTGATTACAGGTTGGTGCATGGTTGATGCACTTGTTTATGGTACAGGTTGATTACAGGTTGATGCATGGTTGATGCATGGTTTAGATTTATTAGTACAGGTTTACAATGGTATATCTCACAGTGATAGTGTGACAGTGGTTCCATCATTTTACCTCTACTTCAGGGTGGCAGGACGGAGCAAGGACAGGTGGTTGTAGCCACCTTCCGGTTGTAGCCGGATTACATTGGGGGTTGTAGCCTCCTTCTGGTTGTAGCTAGAGATTTGGGGATTTGGAGCTTCCCTCAGGTTGTAGCCTGAGAAACTAGGGTTTTGGGCCTCCTTCCAGTTATAGCTAGAAAACAAAGGAAGTTGGTGCTTCCAATGAATGTAATTCTTCAAGACATATAAGAAAAAGCATTCTGTGGTTTTCTCCCGATTTGGGTTTCCATGTAAAACACTGGTGTACTCTGTATGTGTATGATTGTTTATTTATTACCACTCATTATTGGATAATAATTCTACATTGATATAACATTTGAAAAAAAGGATTATAATTACGTTATTACTGATTCACCCTCCCTCTTAGTAATCCAACACATGTATTGTGCAATGGAGTGCCTAAATGCACGAATATTCGACTGGAGCACAACCATGATTGATTGCATGAAGAGGCATATCACAGAGTTTCGAGGGTGGAGTAACAATAATTTTAAGTTTGGTACCATATTGTGCTCATTCTTATTTGAGAGGGTACCTAGCATGAGTCCACGAGAGACAGTATGGGGGCATGTGGCCTCCTTCCCAACAGTGTGTAGGTGGGAAACATTTCTACCACAATAAGGGGGAGGAAGGAACAAAGAGGCCTTTGATGATAAATTCTTTGACTGGTGGGCAAGGCAGATTCTAGTGATATAGGACTACCCCTACATTGGAATCAACTTTTCCAGGGATATAGACCTGCCCATACCTCCTTGAGAGGAGCAAAGAGAGATAGGTATAGTTGTTTTTAAGGTTATTTATCTTTTTAGTTTCTTTTTAATATACATCATTTTTGTTTGTATTAGAGTATCTAAAAAATGTGTATCTATTATGTACAGACGTGGGACCAATGCATCTGATAGATTTCTTGAGGACCAGGTGATGTCCTCGACCAGAGGCAGTACCAGTAGTAGCCGGTGGACCAACAGCTGTAGGGGGGCCATGAGTCAGAGAGGCTGAGATAGTATTGATACGGATGGAGCGTAACCTCACCATGCTCACTCATGTAGTTCCCATGGCCGAGATCGAGGATCTTCCACCATATATGCAGCCTCATGTAGTTGGGGTGCCATGGACCTGGGTCCAATTCTTATGGAATTTGGAAAACATTGTTTTTCACTATAGCAGGGCCAATAGGCCATAATATTAGATAGGATGGACTCTTTATGTGTCGAGGCCACTCGTTTTGTATATTTTTGAGGGAATAATCCTTTTGATGTATGTGTCGAGGCCACTCGTTTTGTATATTTTGGAGGGAATAATCCTTTTGATGTATACCAGATATATATTTTTGAGGTGTTTGTGCCCACCGATGTACTCTGACATTTTTTTATATAAATATGTATTTACATCTTTATGTCTTATGCATCACATTTATTTACAAATGTATTGACATGTGTATGTGTGTGCTTCATTTTATGTGTGTGCAATATGCCAATCTAATACTTGATTAGCTAGAGTATCTATCATTTGATTTAATCTCCTAGGAACATGGATACATGTAATGTAATCAAAGTGACATTCTAAGAGACGTACCCTAAGGATCAAAGTGTAAATTAGGATCATAAATGAGGTAAACCTCATTTAACTGGGACACACCAACTGAGCATCTAAGTAGACCCAGAGGTAAGAGATACCATGCGACAAAGCGTCACGAAGAAACTGTATTACTACGTTGTACTTGGCGACATTGTTTGTAGCGCCACCTAGACATATACCTCTAGAAGATAGCAACTAGCCTTGAGGTGTGAAAATCACCCAAGTTGCGGAAGCAAGCCTCCGATTTTGTCAGCTAGCATCATCCACGAACCCAAAAAACACCTCTGATTCACTGGACATCTGCCATAGTGGAAAATATGACATAAATAATGACACATCCATAAAACAAAAAAGACCAAACACTAACTGTATAAGAACTATACATATGTACAAGAAGTCACCTAGGAGACCAAACCTATGAGTAATATTTCTTGAGGTAGAGCCCATTTCTAGGCCCCACCAAAGAATTTCCCTCAATGTCAACAAGATGATAAGCTCCCTTATTTAAGACCTCTTTCAAAATGAAAGGTATGAACCACATGGGTTTGAAGTTGCCTGCCCCCAGGGGATCCTTATCTTGTTCGTAGACCAGGACAAGATCTTCTTTGGAGAAAATCCTAGGACAAACAGACCAATCATATTGCACTTGACTCGTTTTTTATGAGCCTCGTTGGACAAGGCTGCATCACAGAGCTGCTCGAGATATAATAAGTGTTCCTCAAGAGGTGAAGTGTCTGGCAATAACTCTACTACCAACTTTAGAGATGGGATATGGAACTCTATAGGAAACACTGCTTCTAGCCCATGAACGAGTTGAAAAGGTGAGAAACCAATGGTATTTTTTACAGATGTTCGATAGGCCCATAATGTCGAGTACAACATCAAATGACAATTTGACTTGGTAGAATTGATCGTTCACTGTAGAATAGTCTTGAGGGACTTATTCACAGCCTCCACCTGACCATTCACTTATGGGTAGTAGGGTTATGAATTCTCTTTCCTCAACCCAATATTTGATGTTAACTTGGACATCATTTTGTTCTGAAAGTGACAACCATGGTCAATGAAAGTCTCCTTCGGGATTTCGAACCTTGCTACTATCTGGTTAAAAATAAAGAGAGTTGTTTTCTTACAATCTGTATTAAATGTTGGCATAGCCTCAACCCACTTTTTGAAGTAGTCTACTACTACTATGATATAGTGATACACCTTGGATGAGGCCATATGACATGTAATAAAATCAATCCCTCACTTGGTGAAGGGACCAACAGTAATGAGGGGAAACATGGGAGTAGGATGTGCCCTCGTCTTCCGAGAGAAGATCTGACATGGGTGGCACTTCTTGATTGAATCAACGCAATCCTTGATTAACGTAGGCCAAAAGTAACCATCTTGTAGAATGTTTTGGGTTGTTTCCAATCCATACAAATGACCACCACATGCTCCAGTGTGGCAGTTGTTAAGAACGAGTTCCGCTTCTTCGTGTATAAGGAACCAACGAAGAACACAATCTACACCTCAACAATACAAAGTGTCATCAAGTATGAGATAGTTTCATGCCTGATGGAGAATTCGTTGACGCTCATCACAAGAAGCAGAGGCGGGGCACTTCAAAGTCTGTAGATATACTAGTATATCTCCATACTAGGATTCCAAATATGTGATCAAAAAAAGATTTCCTTTAATAGGAAATTCTTCAGGCGTAACATCACCTGATTCGATTGGAAGTTCTGAAATAAGTTCCACAAAGACCAGCGAAATTTTTGATTTCGAGAAAACAAAATCCAAGTCAAATTACTAGAGGATAAAAATCCATCTACTGATATTTCTACTAATGACTCATCATGTCAACACGTATTGAAATGGATTCACAATGACAATGGCAGTGATCTTGCGAAGCAGGATATAATGAAGGAACTATTGGACAACATGCATTGTTGCCAAAACAAGATTCTCAACATGGGAGTAGTTGCGTTACGGTCCAACCAGGCCTCATCTCATGTAGTAAATCACATTCTCTTTGAGCAGATCATCCTCTTGAACCAAGACCATACCGATGGTTGACTCTGCAGTGGCCAAGTACAATAATAAATCTTTATTATAATTTTGAGGCTAGAGCAGAGGGGAAGACGTAAGGGTGTGTTTAATCACTTTGAAAGATCACTGAGAGACTTCCTCCCAATAGAAAGGGACTCCCTTTTTCAGTAAATGCATGAACCCTTTAGTGATCTCGACATAGTTTGCGATAAACGCAGAAGAAAGATCACTTTTCCCTGTAAGCTTTGAAGTTGAGGGACTGTGAACAGGGGAGGCAACTGAACTGTCACCTCAACCTTGAGAGGATCGACCATGATACCTATTGTAGAAAATACAAAACCTAAAAGACGACCCGATATCATGCAGAAACTGCACTTGTTAGGATTCAAGGGAATCCGATAGTGGCGACATCGTTCAAATATTAGTCGAAGGTGTGCGGAATGATCATCTCTCTTGCGAGACCGTGACATTATATCATCGATATAAGCCTCGGCTATATGCCTAAGATCATGGAAATAAAAAGACATGGCCCACTGAAAAGTGGCTCTAGCATTATTCAATCCAAAAGGAATATTACGATAAGAAAATGTGCCCCACGGACAAATAAAAGTTGTTTTATGTTGGTCTTTGGGCTTTATCTGAATCTGGTTATATCCCAAAAAACCATCCATGAATGAAAATACCTCACATCTCGTGCATTCATCAACAATATGGTCCATGAATGGAGTGGGGAAATTATCCTTTGGACAGGCCTTATTGAAGTCACAAAATTCCATACACACGCGAATTGTACCTAGTTTTTTGTTAACCTAAACAGGATTTGACACCCATTGCGTCCACTGTATGGGTAATATGAAACCAACTTTAAGAAGTTTCTCTACTTCAGCCTTAATAGTTTCCTCTTTTCGAGGATTCACCAGACGAAGCTTTTGTCAGACCAACTTGGTGTCAAGATAAGTCATTATCTCATGTTCAATGATTCTTGGATCAATGCCTGGCATTTCCATGTAAGACTAGAAAAAAATGTAGCAAACTTCCTTAAAAAAATATGTATATATCTGAATCTCCTCGGGGGAGCAATCCTCTTTGACAAAGACATTCTCCATGATGCGAGGATTTCTAGAGATATCAATAGGTATCATTTCAGAGATCTTTTCCATGTTACCCTCAGTGTAAACTGTGTGCATATATAGAGTATTAACAGGACAATAACTGTCTCCAGTCATAGTCAACATGAATTCACCTACCTCTATTTTTCTTAACTTCGGGAGAAAATAAGATCTGTGATGGAGATCATCCCAGGGTCTATCCAGACCATTCAATTCCTATATAATTTCCTCATTAGAGGGAAAGACGAAGTCTAAAGAATATGTATTGGTGAGGGAACCTTGAGCCCAAATAGGCTCGAGAACTAGATCTAACTCATGTGCGGGAGTTAGATTAGGGCTAGTCGAAGCTTTCTGGACAATACTATACACAACTTCTACCATAGACAAGGGCATGGACATGTTAGGATACCTTTTCCCTTCCATCAAATCCGATGGGGAAGGAATATTCCATGGGTCATTAAAGTAAGTCATTCAAAATGACGACACTTGAAAACTTTCAGCCCTAGGTTGGTCTGGGGTAGTCGATATGAACTTGAAATCACTAGAAGGAGGGGGGTAATTGAAAGTACCCATGAGGGGTGGGTAAAACAAAAACCCCACATTGACAATGTTGGGTTGAGGGTTATCAATCATCGCGACCATGGATGTCCCCAATGAAGGGTCAGCCCTAGGGAAGGACAATTGATCAATGGTTACAACTCGGCCCTCGTGTGGAAACAACAAGACCTGAAAAACTGTGGCAACCACTACATGCATTGCATAAGTATAACTCCTTCCTAATAGAAGGTTTTAGTTGAGAGGCGCATCGACCACTTTAAATTCGATGCACATGTTCTTTCCTCCTAACTACATGGGGAAACAAAAGAATGATTCCATGTGGTATGAAAGAATGATCATCGAAAGTAGTAAGAAAAGTAGGTGATGGAGACAAAATGGGTTGGCCAATGGTCTTCCAACACACCAATGACATCACATAGGTTGAGGCACCCTCATCAACCACCATACGGAAAATATTTTGAGTAAAAGATTTCGTGCAGTGAGCCACTACTATCTAAAAAACATTGCGGTAAGGGAAACAAGGTTTCAATTCAGTTGTATCAAGCATGATCATTACCAGATTACAAGTCTCAATAAAACCTAAATTAGACAACAAAACCTTTCTCTGTGAAGGGAAGCTCTCGAGGACCTCCAAAGCTGCCATCACGCAAGGGGATTGTGACAAATCCTCCACCACAGAGTAATTATGGGTGGCCCTCATGTTCGAGTTATGGGAGGATTTATTGAACATGCCTTTCGGGGTGCATGTCATTGTTTCACCCATCGTCTTCTCAATATGGAGAGGAACAGTTGGGTTTGTGGCCTCTTTACCATTTTTGGCGGATTTCGACATTTTGTAGTCATGTGCTCTAGTTTCTTTGTAAGCACCACCTTTCATCATATAAATGTTCATGGTCGAGGGATTACTAGAAGACGGAGGGGGTCCCTGACTACCCCCATCTGTGCTCGAAGAGGCTTGAGTCATATTTTTCCCATGTGGGAACGGGTTCGTTAACACAATATCCTATTGCTGCTGCGCCAAAAAATTATGGGCCTCTGCAAGCCGAGGGCACATGTGAGTCAGATGGTCCTCCTTGCAAAGGTTACATGGATACTTCTACTTTCTCTTTTTATGTTTCACCTGCCATCATTGTTGTATGGTTTCTTATCCCCCTTACCCTTCTTGTTTCATTTTTCTTTCTTTCAGTCAGGTTGTTGGTTGGCCTTCTTGTGTACGTTCGACATTTGGGTAGGGGGAACAGATGAAACGAAGGTCTGGCTGGCCATTTTATGATGTATCGACAATTATTGAAATTGATTTGACAGCTGATCAATGGACTTATCTTGTGTTGAACCAACTATAACATTGACATGTGATCCATAATTTTGTCTGGCCTTGTTAAGGATGGACCGTGGTGCATCTTGAAAAATATCATATAGTAAGATAGACTGAGAGTATATCAGTTCGAGCTATTGTTCTCTCATTATCGCCTCCTCCTCTAAAAACACTTTCGATGTTGCAATGTCCTTGAATAAGAGAGGTACCAAAGACTTTAGGAACCACTCCAGAAAGAAATCTAGTGGGACTTGTACCTTGATCAATCTCTTCTGACGCTGCCAGTCTCAGATGTGATACGAGATATGATCAACCTTCGTCTAGTCAAATTTGGCCAGCAATTCGGTGCCGACATCGTATATCATAGGTAGTTGGAAATGGTTTAGGAAAACCATCGTCAAATCGTTAATGTAAGAGTATCTTGAGTGGTCGATCTCGATGTACCATTTCATGGTACCCCCGATGAGAGTGCGTTGAAATAGATGCAACTGTATGGGTTTGTCTGACAACAATTTCGACAAGTACCATAGGTGGAAAGTTGTCATGTGATCACCTAGGTCTTCACCAATATTTCCTTCAAACTTCGGAATATCCGAGGGAAGCTTAGTTATCATGGGAGGCCAACTCAGATCATGACAAATTTGTTCATTAAGAAACCTTGACATGTCTGGAAAATGTAACGTTGCCAGAAATGATAGTTAGGGCTGGGTGCTATGTACAAGAAAAATGGATCCTGGAGTTTGACTGGCACTAGGTTTCCAGCAAAAGTGGGCTTGTTGGCCAGGGTTGTAGTAGACACCATGACCTTGACCAACATATAAAAACTGCATTTGTTGGGATATCATCGGTTGATTTCCACAATTGAACATTGAAGGTTGGGCGGGGATTGCTCCCTGTGTTGTGCTCCAAAGATTTTGGAAGGGGTTTCCACCTATCGATCCAAACGACATAGGTACAGAGGCTTTCCAAGGGTTCCATTGACCATGTGTTACAAGTGAATCCCCCTACAGAAAAGTGGATTCCCTCTTGGTATCTAGACCCCTAAAACCAAGATAGAAAGGGTGCTATCATTGGTCACTGACATCCTTTTAGATCCAATTAAGCTAATAAATGAAGAGGAAAAAGAAAAGTGTACCTTTTTAAATGGAATTTGTTCTCGAAAATTCCAAGTTGAGCTTCAATCCCAAGCTCCTCGATAGGTCTTGTAGAACAAACAAAGATATAACAAGCTTCCTATTCTACCGAGATTAGCTCAAATACAGATCTTGAAGACAAGTTCATGTGGAACAAACATAAAATTGAAAGAAACAGACTAGGCATGTATGTATATTAATGAGAACAAATGAGGAGTACTTAAAATCATTTAATGAAGGTGCAACAGCTTCTTCCAGCTCTCCTTTTCCAATCCCTTTTCTCAAGTAATCTACATTGATTACGCTTCAATGGAATCTCACTTATCGGATCATAAGTTTGGTGTAATTAAATCTCTATCTTTGTAGTGTATGTTGCCTATGGGATCATAGGTTTCATACCTCCCATCTTTCCTCTTACTGTATGTTTCCTATGATATCATAGGTTTCATACCTCCAATATTTTCATGTACCTTTCACCATGAGAAGGCCTCATTATATAATCTTGGAGAGTCCCAACCACTTGAGAGATATTTGGGATAAGTTGAGGATTCCTCTCCTTTAGTTGTGTATCTTCCCTAAGATCATGCCTTGAACTCATATTCGAATCCAACCAACTTCAAAGATTGAGGGGATTCTTCCCTGATTTATCTCAACAAACCAAAATTCACTTAGGAAGGGTAGTGCTCCCCCAAAAGGGTGCACAAAGTGTTTCAACGCTCCCCCAAAGAAGGCTAGGGAGCATCAGTGCTCCCTAGACAGTGGGTTGGGGAGCACTTCCTTCCAAAAATCATTTTTAAGTAGTTTTTTCAGTGGCAAAAGGATTGTACTCCTTGTCAAGTGATTTCTCCTCTTCAAAACCAGCCTTTGAGGTGTCTTAAGTGTCCTTATGATGTCGTTAGAGGCATGACATAGGAAATATGGTAGTATGATGTTTGCAACACTTTCCACACTTGTGACCAATATGCGAAACTTGTGATATTTATAATGATGACACTAGCCATCATTGCAATGAGTGATTTTGATGTGTAACAGATTTCCCCCCAAAGTGCCAAGTCAGAAGACGATGATGACTGAAGTACTTTGTAGACTTTTTCGAGCAAGGGTATGGACATGGAGAATCTGATAGAAGCTTCACACAACCATCAAACAAATATTATGACATGTTTCAAACCCAAGCCAGCCATACCTATGTTTGAGTGATAAAGACTTTTCAGGTATGGCCACCATAGAATACACTGCGGATCCATAATTATATTGATAAAAGGTGTAGCCACTGAAGATGCAATGTGGATCTATAGTCCTATGACCTGAACTAATCGTAGCCACAATGAATACATAGTGGATATACGAGACGACAAGACATAGCCACGACCAATACAAAGTGGATCTATGTGATAATATATGTGACATAGTTCAAAAGAACTCCTTCGCAACCTGGAAAAGTATATATAAGAGTGATAAGTCAACCCAGGGTCTTCTTACCAATCCCGATGTAGTACGAATATAACCATGTGAATAGATGTCCTGATGTCGAACATGATACAAACCACTTGATTACCGGTCAATGAGGTAAACCGTTAACAAGTGCGAGGGAGATCACCATTGATATCAATGATTCCCAAGGTACTCTATTACATTCCGACGAATGTGAATGAATGAGATGAATTTGAACATCCATGGAATCACCTGATCAGGGGTCATTTATGTAAGCCCATTATCGGACATGAGGAGGCCTGCCATTGAGGCATGCAAGTCCCAAGGTACTAACTGGTTTCTAAGTCTAGTTCCTGGATAATGTGTTGAAGTCGATAGGAATAGGCTCTTCATAGGAGGGCCTTGATGTATCCCCCATCAATGACATGAAACTGACACAAAGATGTAATTGGTGGATCAACTGAACATAGACTGACACATGTATTGAAACATGATATTTGTGATGGCTGACTCTCGAGGCAGATACTTCCCTTGAACATTGAGGCACAACAAAAAAAACGTGACATGGACCAAAACTTGATGATGCAGTGGATGCTATGACTTTTGTCAGGTGACCCAAGGAGTAAAATAAAGTCAGAAGATTGTCTCAGGTTTAGTGGATTAAAATGCATGCAAAGACAAGTGTCATGTTCAAGGGCGACCGTAAGCGTTACTGGTAATGTTCTCAAAAATTGCTTGGCTTGCTTCCTTCAATTTTTCCCCCATCCGGATAGATGAGTACCTCTTTTTAATTTAATGATATTGAGGAGGGTAACACATGCTCGGTATGACTCACCTTCAGTAAGTCCCTTTTCCTTTGTTTAGCGAACTAGAAGAAGTAAGGGATCGGTCCCGTACGGGCCCTTCAATGTATAATCTTTTTAACGAGTCCAGAGAAGGTAAACTCGGTGATTTTTCATGTTTAGAGAGTTTGAAAAGAACTTAAAGACGACTCCAGTGTTGTCTTTTTTCGTATAATGTTAGTCTCATGAGACCGAAAAAGAGATAAATTATCACTCGAAAGACACCCTTTCAAACCTTTTAACGAGTGGGAAAGGAATCAAGATCACTCGAAAATATTTTCATGTTTAGAGAGTCTGAAAAGAGCTTAAAGATGACTCCAAGAGGTTCCTTTTTTCGTATTTCCTTTACGAGTCCAAAAAAGTGATAAAAGTCTACTCGGTTACATTCTCATGTATTTACAAGTGTGAGAAATAAAAAAGACTAAGATCAATATGCCCCCAGCTTGAAAGCTAGTGGGTTAACTCCAGAATGATCATTAAAGGCTGGAGACATGAGCATAGTTATTTTCCTGTGTCAAGCTAGTGGCTTAACTCCAAAGTTTTGTTTCATTTTTTAATGAGCTTGCCACATAAAATAGAAACTATGCTCGTAACCTCTTCTTTATCATGGCTTCCAAGAGGACAATTCTCTGGAAGGAAAACATGTCAAGGGACAAAACTCAGTCATGGATTCCAAGAGATCTTCGCTGGATGGAAGAAGAATGTTTTGGAAGGAACACATGTTGAGGGTCTCGTCAGGGGTAAGGAGATACAACTCCAATAGCCCTAGCGAATATATCACCATGTCAAATACCGGATCCAAATAATCAAAAGTTGAAGTCATGGGAGACAACACCACATAATTGACCTGTGGCAGAGGTGATACCTGTAGAAATTTCGATACAAATTAATGTATTCCTGCGATTCTCCTGATCTAACAACTACCACAACTTGTTAAATACAGAATCGCTTCTACTATTATTGCGGAAGCAATTTAAACCACGATCTCAACCACAATGCACAAAGTGA
>ML808504.1:0-10345 GCA_009831015.1 Picea engelmannii | reverse complement strand
CTACACTTACAATTCTGTTACAATTCCAAATCACTCAGTTATGAATGAGATAATAGATTAATATTTATTGTCTAATTTAATTAAGGGAAAACTAAATTAGACACATGTTTCTTGTTGACTTTTCAACTTGGAAGGAACACATGTTGAGGGTCTCGTCAGGGGTAAGGAGATACAACTCCAATATCCCTAGCGAATATATCACCATGTCAAATACCGGATCCAAATAATCAAAAGTTGAAGTCATGGGAGACAACACCACATAATTGACCTGTGGCAGAGGTGATACCAACTGCATATAAGACCTAGTTAGGGAGGTTATTGGGTTGATGGTCAAGTCAGGGCCAACAAACGAAAGTTGATAAATAGTCACCATTCTTCGATCGTGCAGGAAAGATATCAAACAAAAAAGAGTGGACACAATAGATTTCATGGCATAGACATAATCTCGACCAAGGAGTAAATCGAAATCCAAGGGGTCCTGGACTACCATAACATTAATAAATATTGTTTTCCCTCCCAAAGTTACAGAAAACTGAGGAAGGATCCCTAAAGGGTGACTAGTTCTTCTGTTTAAAGAGAACAAAGTCTGGGTAACCGACACAAGCTTAGGATAACCCAAAGCTTGCCAAGAAATAGAGGACAAAACGCTAACGAACGAACCTTCATCTATCAACATATGAGGAACATCCCGAACATAAACATTTACCATAATATTGAAAGGAATGTGAGAGGGAAGACAAGGTACAATTAGCACACCCCAATCAAAATGGACGACCTCATTACTTGGAAGGCTTTTCGCAGGAGAAGGAGGAATGTCCCTCGACATGGTAGATCTTGTTTCAATGAGAAAAACATGGGAAGAATCAGGTTTACTGTCTAGCGGGAGAGTAGGATTGATCGATGATGAGATTGGATCGACCACCTTGGCAGTCTTTAGAGGAAGAGTGGGATTGACTAATGATATAATTGGAGCAACCAATTTGGCACTCGTCAGAGGAAGAGTGGGATTGACCAATGATGTAATCAGAGAAACCAGTTTGGCACTCGTTAGAGGAAGAGTGGGATTGATCGATGATGTAATCAGAGAAACCACTTTGGCACTTTTCAGAGGAGGAGTGGGATTGACCTATGAAGTCACCAGAGCAACCACTTTGGCATTCATCAGAGGAAGAATGGGATTGACCAATGAATTCACTGGAGAAACCACTTTGGCACTCTTCATATGAAGGGTGGGACTGACCGAGGAAGGAACTGGATCAGTCACTTTAGCACTCATCAAAGGAGGAGTGGGATTGACCAATGAACGGACTAGATCAGTCACTTTGGCACTCATCAGAGGAGGAGTGGGATCGACTGATGAAGTAACCGGAGCAACCACTTTGACACTTCTTAAATGAGGAGTGGGATCAACTAATGGTGGAGTCAGGTCGACCACTTTGACACTCTTCAGAGGAAGGGTGGAACTGACTAATGACAAAAATGGATCAATCACTTGGGTTTCACTTTCCAGATGAAAAGTGGGGTTGATTGATGACGGAAATGGGTCAACTACTTTGGTGAGTGGTTGAACTGAGGATGAAACTAGATTGACCACCTGATCAACCGGATTGACCGGGAATGGAACCAGATTGACCATTCCATCAACTAACGATGGGTTGGGAGAAATATTATGATAAACTTTTGGAAGTTGAAGTTTTTACAAAAGAGAAGAAGCCTCATCCATATGAGGACAAAGGTGAGAATAATGATCACCTTTGCATAACATGCAAGGGAATTTGACAATTATCTTCTGCTTACCAACAATAACTTCACTAGTTGACGGGATATCATTGGCATGAACAATAGAGGCCGATGACCTGGAGGACCACACTTCTAAGACCTTGGGAATACCGGGGAAATCCCTCAGAAAGTGGTCACCCTTACAAAGACTGCAAGGGAATTTTTGTTTCAGATTCTTCGTTTTAACCTTATCTACCTTATCAACACTCCTAGTACCATTAACATTAGTTGGTTGCTTAGATCCAAGATTTGATGTAGTTGGAGGCTTGGTCCCTTTCTAGTTCTTCTTCTTCTCTTTCGATTTCTTCTTCTTCTTATCAACCTGGCTACTCACTTTAGAGATTTCAATAAGTGAATAAGGAGAAATAGAAGGAGACCTCATGGGCAAAGAAGGAGAAAATTCGACATGAGGTTGATGTGTGGGTGGTGTTCTTTACATCTGAAGCACCTACATTTGAGATAATCGGAGTGGAAAACAACCATATCGGTAACCCAATTGTGAGACCTGGAAGGCTCAAAGTAGCAATGTAATGAGGACAAATGTTTCCGTAATAAGGAAAAACAAAGGGTTCCCATGGAAAAGGGGTTCCTTTATTGGTCATTCCCGGAACTAACACCATAAAAATAAAAAATCCAACCTAGATTCTACTAGGGAGAACAAACAACACATGCTAAAAATCTGGTAAGCAAGCAAGCAAACAAAACCTTCTCACAATGAGCACACTAGTTGGTGATGAAATCCAACGTCATGGGAACAAAGTAAGAAGGGTCTGAGATAGAGCGTGTGGAAAAGTTACGTTGATGACCTACTTAACAGACTTACACCCTAGTGGAAGCTTCCACACATAATCGTGGGTATACCCTCCAAGGAGCCCGAGCAAGTCTGGCCAACGTCGATTCCAGGTACCATGAAGAAATTCCCCTCCATAGTTACCTTGTGTAAAGACCCTAAAGAGATAGGCCACTAAGGTTACCAACTACAACAATGTTGCATGGGGAAACAGTCGATAGTCTGATCCATGCGCAAGGGCATGGTATCTAGCCCAAAATCAACTTGAAAGGATTCCGCTCATCATTTTGGGTATACCTTCAAGAGACCCCCATAATACGCACAATCTCTACACGAAGACCGACAAAGAAGGGTGAGGAACTCTGCCAGTCTCAATCTGACCTCGTGATTGACCCTTGTGTGAGAAGGGCTTCCCAGGACAAAATGCAGCAATTGGATTTCACCGCTCCCTAACACAAGATCCTATGTTTTTTTTCATCTTTGGAAAGTTATCTTTCACACCTATTCCAAAGCCCTACAACTAATCTAGTGTAGGTTTGTTACCAAAAAATGTAAAAATGTCTAATCAATTTTTAGTTTAGAACTTGACTTTTAAGGCTGTTGTTACTCAAAGGAAAATGGCATGGACAATATGGTATTTTCACTGACTCGAAAGTTATGCAAAGAGATGAAGATGCAATCTTTTCATTTTGATGAAAACCATGCTACGAGAAGGAGAAAACATTCATCATTTCATATGCACAATGTCCCAAGATGTCAAAAAACATGCAATTCTGCTACTTTAAACTCAAGCATTCAAGGAAGACAATAAAATGCGAAGAAGAATCCAAGAAAAGATAGGGAGAAAAGAGAAACCACTAAAAAATAATTGCTTGGGAAGATGACCTCAAAGATCAAAAGGAAAGGTGTATAGACCTTTGAATTTCCTCACAAAATCTTCCACTCAGTTAGGTAAATGAGAAGAAAATAGTGACTTGACTCTAAATCAACAAAGACAAAGAGTGACTTCAAGGCAAGGAAACAAATGTCAAAATTCCAAACAAAAAGTGATCAATTCTTAGAAAGTAGAGTGTTGAAGGTAAAGATAAAGATAAACTGAGATGATAAGACCCTGAGCAAGTGCCAAAAGAAAAAATTGAACCTTAGAGAAGGAAACCCTAAAGGATTTTTCACGGAAAAGGGGAAGTGCTTTGGTGCAAGGGGCACTAGAGTGTTCCAACACTTTGTGTAAGCCTAGTAGGGAGTGCCAGTGCTCTGGTAACAAGGGTAGGGGGTTGCTGGCCTCTAAAAAATTCAGAGCAATTCCCAAAGAGTCAAATAATCAAGAAAACTCAATTAATCAACTTGAAGGTGATGAAATCAAGATCCAATCAATCAGATCTAAGAATCAAAGACAGTATGGATAAGGTCAAGAAGTGGGCAAAGGGACAAAACAACATCTAGTAAAGGAAACAAAAATCAGAGCTCCTCCCAGTGGAGTTGCCAATTTTTGTTACAGGTGAATCCCCCTGCGGACAAGTGGATTCCATCTTGGTATCTAGACCCCTAAAACCAAGATAGAAAGGGTTCTATCATTGGTCAATGAAATCCTTTTAGATCCAATTAAGATAATGAATGAAGAGGAAGAAGAAAAGTGTAACTTTTTAATTGGCATTTTGTCCTTGCAAAGTCCAAGTTGAGCTTTAATCCCAAGATCCTCGATAGGTCCTGTAGAACAAACAAACATAGAACAAGCTTCCTATTATACCAATATTATCTCAAATATAGATCTATCTACTGAAGACAAGTTCATTTGGAACAAACATAAAACTAAAAGAAACAAGCCAAGCATGTATGTATATTAATGAGAACAAATGAAGAGTACTTACAATCCTCTAATGAAGGTGTTCTAGCTTCTTTCAAATCTCCTTGTCCAACCCCTTTTCTCAAGTAATCTACATTGATTATGCTTCAATGACATCTCACTTATGGGATCATAAGTTTGGTGTAATTCAATATCTGTATTTGTAGTGTATGTTTCCTATGAGATCACAGGTTTCATACCTCTCATCTTTCCTCTTACTATATGTTTCCTATCAGATCATAAGTTTCATACCTCCAATATTTTCATGTACCTTTCACCATGAGAAGGCCTCCTTATATAATCTTGGAGAGGCCCAATCGCTTGAGAGATCTTTGGGATAAGTTGAGGATTCCTCTCCTTCAGTTGTGGATCTTCCCTAAGATCATGCCTTGAACTCATATTCGAATCCAACCAACTTTAGAGATTGAGGGGATTCTTCCCTGGTTTATCTCAACAAACCAAAATTTGCTCAGGAAGGGTAGCACTCCCCCAAAAGGGTGCATAGAGCATTTCAACGCTCCCCCAAAGAAGGCTAGGGAGTGCCAGTTCTCCCTAGAGAGTGGGTAGGGTAGCACTACCTTCCAAAAATCATTTTTAAGTAGTTTTTTCAATGGAAAAAGGCTTGTACTCCTTGTCAAGTGATTTCTCCTCTTCAAAAATAGCCTTTGAGGTGTCTTAAGTGTCCTTATGATGTCGTTAGAGGCATGACATGGGAAAGATAGCAGTATGAATTTTGTGACACTTGCGACACTTGTGACCAATATGTGACACTTGTGATATTTATAATGACAAGAATAGCCATCCTTGCAATGAGTGATTTTGATGTGTAACACCATGGAAGGGGTTTCCCATAGTTGGTATCCCTAACGAGGGAACTGATCCCTACCAAGGATTCCAAAGTCCTTGTGAGGAGAAAACTCTTGTGTTTTCCCCCTGTGTAGGCATAGTACCCTGCACAAGATTCTATTTTCTGAAACCAGGGTTTCCCCCAGCCACAATGGAAGCTGACGAAAAAGTGTTATTACCAAATGCACCGAAAAAATAGAATGACATGGATCCCATCGGTGTCGTGTAAGAATAAGGTCCTATACTACCTTCTCCAAACAAGGTGTAGTTCATGTTTGGCTCGACGAGTGGCTGGAAAGCACCATCAAGCGAGGGGGAAAGAGGAGGAATATGACCTCCACCGTAAGGGATAGAATTATAGGAGGCCGATCTACCCCCCATGGACCCTTGAAAGGGAGCATTCGAGCTCCCGACCCCTAGACCCATGGTTTGTAGTGTGGAGTAGGTAAGGATGGAGTTCGTATCAAATCCGGGCATCCCATATGAAAATGGAGGGCCCATCGCACTCTGTGTGAATGAAGTAGTGGTCACTGCCAATGATGGTATCGTACCACTGCCCTAAGTAGAGGTGGTCAAGAACATTTTGTTTCGGACCAGTGAAGGTGGGTTAGGAGGCAAAATCCCCCCAATGATGGAAGTCATTAAGGGAGTGTGAAGACTCCCTAACGAAGTATCAGTATTTGTTTCCATAATTGCTTGCAAAACTATCTGGTGCTCGTGATGTGTTACCCTTGGAGGGACAATTTGTACCAAAATTGGCGTCGACAAGTTAGTGATCGAAGGGTTGGCTGGCTCGAGAGATTTCACTCCAAAATTAGAAATAGTAGGTTCCTCTAGATTCAAGTTTTCTCCTCTTGGAGTTGGCTCGAGAACAGTTTCCTATGGCTTGGTCACTTTGAATGACCCTTGTTGATCAAGTCTTCATCATAAAGGTGGTGGTGGTGGCTCCAATGTAACTGACGGTAGGTCCTTAATCCTTTGCGACCGACATAGCTCTTGATCTTCCACCTTGTGAAAATATCAATGACACAGTAATACTTTTACTAACATTTAAAAACAAGAACACACTAGAAAAGTTCCTACAAGATAAACCAATCAAACCATTATCTAGTCAGAAGAACAGTTACACCAACCAACACTAGAGAAACTTACCGGTGCAAGTGCAACTCGAACATGGAATCACCCTCTAGGTATACTCTACAAAGCGTGGCCCGATGTCTGCACTAGGTACTGTGGTATACCCCCGGAGTCACCTATGTAAGTCTCTAGAATAAAGGAAACTAAGTTTCCATCTCGTAAATAGTCACCAGGTGGGTACAATCGACAGTCGGGTGGACCACAATGAGAAGGATGACAAGTCCGAAACCTATCAAGGGTATTGAGAGCAAGTGGTCTAGAAGAAAACTGAGTATCTTGAATAGATTTGAGGTCCACAAAGCTCCATAGGCAAATACAACCAACAATATCCCATAATAAGTTTTTAATATGCGTTCCCCACTACGCTTGGTCTGAATTTGGAGGGGTTATATCCACTACCTTTCCTCACGCGACCTCGTGATGTGTATGGGAGACAAAGAAGGAGAAATAAATGAAATTGAAATAAAAATTACTTCTAGTTAACAATAAATAATTGCAACTAACTCTTTAAAACAACTTTTTCATAACTAACTATTTTCAAGATCTTTAACTAAAATGAAATTTCACTAGACTACGAGATACTTGAATTCTATGAAATCAGTTAAATAACTTAAAACCTAAATTCTTTTTCCTTTCAAGAAAAATAACTTAACTCCAACTACTTTACCAAACTAAGGAATAAAGTCATTTTCTATATTTTTTTAAATTCTTCAAACAAGAAACTTGAAATAAATTCTTTTTCTTTTTCTTTAAAGCAAGAGAAAGGGGGAAAAGTGAAAAACAAGACAAGATTGAAAATGACCTTTGACCCACTGTAGATCGAATGGAGTCACTAAATACACCAAATAGGATGATCAAAGACTCAAAGACTTTCTTAAAACCCTTTCGAAGTAAACACAATAAATATTGAAAAAGACAAGCAAACAAACATCTAACCCAGGCTTTGATTGTAAAGATAGAGACACTAGACTTAGTCAAGAAACCCTGAGAAGTAAAACCTCAATCAGGGAAGAGGTTGACTACCTCTTATTAAAATAGTTTATTGGCACCAATACGTTATTGATGCTTAAGCATCATGCGTATGTAAGCTGTCTGTCTATAAATAAGGGCCTGTATGTGTGTGTGTTGACCCATAGCAAGCCGCGTACACCTCTGTATTTCTTGAAAAAAAAATGAAACAGATAGAATGACAGTGAAGGGAGAACTGGTATGGCACCAATAGGTGAGAAAAACCCCTTAAAAGACTCAGTAGAGTCACAAAAACTCAAAAATGTATAAAACCAATCAAACACCCAAAAAAACCCCTAAAACCCTAGAGGCTTCCCCAGTATGGTTGCCAGTTCTGCTAGTGGGAAAACCCCCCTATGGCTACATCAGGGTTTATAATGTAGGCAGATCAATAAAGGTTTAAAAGTCTCATACTTATCTAACTACCCCAAACCTACCCCAGACTTATGCAAGAGATGTAAAATGAGAAGGATCCATTAATTGTTCCTTTACTCCGCGTCCCGTGTTGATCCTCTCGCCCTTGATAACTTCGCTGACTGCAAACCTCCTCCCAAAGGATGGCCTACATTCAAAGACAGATAAACAAAAAACTACAAGCATACATTTCATACATAAATAAGGGTTAGATGTTAGAATAAAATCATAAATCAAATGCAAACATTTGACACATCATATTTTGGGACAGGAAAAGTACTTCTTTTATTGATAATACAATGATTACTTACAACCAGTGGTGGCTACTGCTCCAAAAAACTAGTATGGGCTCCTCTTCACCAAGATCCAAGTGCACCTCCATGTATCTTTCTCCTCTCAACCTTCTTATTGGGAAATGAAATGGGTTCTAATGGATGAAAAAGGGAAAAATGAGGAATTCTGAGGTAATTCTCACAAAATGGCTGCAAATGCTTGGAACAAGGAGGGGATGTGAAACATGAAGATTTTCACTATTCTTATGTCTATATGTGGAATGAGACCCAAACACCTCCTTTTATATGAAAAAATTATGGTTATTCGGTTGGGTGATGTGCTATACACGGTGGATTAGTTGGGAAACTACCCAATAGCCAGTAATCTCAACAAATTCCTTGCAACGATTTAACTTTTGCAACTTTTGCACGTATATGCGGGCTATAGTGGTGCATCATGCATATGTATGTGGGTTGTAGTGGTGAAATAAGCATATGTACGTGGTCAATATTGGTGTAGGGTGTGTACATCTTAAAAAATGAGTTTTTAAGAAGAGAAACTCAGTGATGGCTTGGAGAAAATTGCAAGTAAGAGGGCCAAATGAAAGGTATGCATATGTGGAGAAATTTACGGTTATAACATACGTGGAAACCCAAAGTGGGAGAAAAACATGGAATGATTTTTCTTATATGTCTTGAAGAATTACATTCATTGGAAACACCAACTTCCTTTGCTTTCCAACTGCAACTGGAAAGAGGATCCAACCCCCTAGTTTCTTAGACTACAACCTGAGGGAAGCTCCAACTCCCCAATTCTCTAGCTACAACCAGAGGGATGCTAAAACCCCCTATGTTCTCTGGCAACAACCAAAAGGTGGATACAACCACCTGTACTTTCCCCATCCAATTGTGTTGATGTATAAGTAAAATGATGGAACCACTGTCACACTATCACTGTAAGATATATTGTTGTAAAACTGGACCAATCAACCTGCACCAAAAAACATGTACCAATAACCTAAACCATGCATCAACCTATACCTCAACCTGTACCATAAACAAGTGCATCAACCATGCACCAACTTGTGCCTCAACCTCAATGAAAATACCTCATCAATTTCATCATCCAAATCTGATTTGTAACTATGTAATAGACCTGGTGTATATGATCACATGCCTGCAAACCTTCCTTAACTTTAACAACAAGAGACTATCTTTTTCATCAAACTTTACTTTAGTCTCAAATGACTAGTTTTTGATTAGTCAACAACCCTAACTTGAAATAATCATAACTGTGTACCTGTAATGAATAAATATCTAAAAATAGTACACAATGTTCTTTAGTGTGTTTTGTGCAATTCCTCCAGGTGTCACTACTAGGAACCTCTCATAAAAGGAGTTATAGAATTAATGGCATAGCTTGTTGAATTATGGCTTATTCTAGAGAGAAAACTTGTAGAGTATTCCCCACACATAATATTTTTTTTATGGATCTGAACACTTTACACATAATACTAAAGTCCCTACTCTAACCAAGACATTTGGTCTTACTAAATTTGGATCTATTATGAAGAATTTATGGTGTTTTTACCCGAAAAACCCTATTTTCCACAGAGTGTAAATCGAAAAATGCAATGACCCACAAGATGAAATTCGTACCATAGCTACCTGGATATGTTTTCTCAATGGCCTCCCAATTTCACAGTTTGAATCATTCTAGAAAAAAAAAGTATTGAGAAATGGTGAGATGACCTGTAAATAACATACCTCAGAAAGCATCATCAAAAGAATTTATCCTCCTTTGAATTTCGACCTTCTTTACTTCACTTTTCCTCTGAAATTCGGCTTAGATATCCTTTGGTTACCTCATTCACCTATAGATATTCAATATGCTCAAGTGTGATTGAAATGAGAGATACTTGCCTCTTATTTATACTTTCATGTAGCTTCCTCAAGAGGTTACTTTTTAACCATCTTAACCCACTTTCCTTGTTTTAGGGTTAACCCACATCTAACCACTTGTACATATATCCAATATCCACTTGACTACTTAACCCATTTTCCTCATTTTAGGGTTATGCTAAGAACCAAACATCAATATAGCATATAAAAACCTCAGAAAAAGTACTCAACGCCTTGAAAAAGAGATAATTTCAGATAATAAACCTCTTCAAGGGGGCAACCTCCTTTTACCCCACTTAAATGTTCAAGTACAAGATGATTCAAAATGAAAATGTCTCCTTGGTATATATAGGA
>ML808503.1:164128-184815 GCA_009831015.1 Picea engelmannii | reverse complement strand
ATGGAACATTATCAAGCATTTATTTGTTTAGTGGGAATATGTGTATTATATTTAATAACATATAACATTATGATAATAGTTGTAATGTTTAGCGGGATTATGTGTATTGTATTTAATAATATTATGATAATAGTTGTAAGGGTTAAAGTCATTATTGGTGGGGTATTTATTTATATGTAATGAAGTATAATTGAATAAATTTAATGAGATCTTTTAGGAGTTGTTTATATAGTTTCTTTGTTATTTAATATAGACAACAAAACAACTTAGTATGCGAGTTTTTTATTATCACATGTATGAAGTGTTCTTCTCACAAGACTTATATAAAGTTATTATTCATTGATTGGTGTGGTTTTCTTATTAAGAAGGTTGAATATAGAGTCTTGAGCAAGGAGGTTTTATGACTCTTATGCAAAATGGTTTAATATAAAGATTTGTCCAAAGTGGTTCAATGCAAATCCTTGTAAATTATGGATATTTGTAGAGCTTCATGTTGTAAAAATCTTATTAAAAGTTTCATTGTCATAGAGATTGATGATCCATAAATTATTATTGAGAATAGATGTTTCATTGTCATACTCTAACGCTAATAAACTAAAGGAAAATTGAAGTTTATAATGTAAAAGAAAAATAAATAAAAAAGCCAACAATAATAATAAAAATAATATAAGTGATTATTGAGAATAGATGTTTCATTGTCATACCCTAATGCTAATAAACTAAAACTAAAGAAAAAAATGAAGTTTATAATGTAAAATAAAAATAAAAAAGCCAATTCCCCATGGTGTAGAGTAGTTGGTGATGGAGTGTTTTGTTAAGGCACTCTGTAAGTGAAGTCATCGGTTTGGAACCTCCGGGGACGCCTCAATTCCAACCATGTTAAGGGTTGGTGCGGTCTAGGAAGGGTGCGATCCCCAGGTGATTTTGACGGATTAGATGCCCCTGGGCCATGGCATCTCAGCCATAGGCCAATCTTGCAAGTCAGGAATATTTAGCTAACAAAAAAAAAACCATAATAATAATAATAATAATAATAAAAAGGCATTGTTAATAATAATAATCATGAGCATTCATCTCCATATAGGTATTATGTATACCAAGGACATCGTGGATTAAGAGTTAGTAGACTATGGTTGAGGAAGAGGATCAAGTTATTCTAAAGTCTATTTTTAGTGCAAGAGACAAGCTACTCAAAATTTAGAAAGAGTCTAGAGCTTATAGTGAAGATATTAACAAAAGTTGAGGAGGGTTTAGACGTAATTTCAACCTTAGGAGATTCAAAATCTTTAGTGGATGAGCCAAAATGGAAGGAGGTACCAAATTTTTACTACAAGTGATCTATAAATGAAATACTTATAGCCCACTATCTTCACCAACATGGATACATTGTGGAATTAACATTATGATCTCTATTTCCCTAACTTATGTATGGAACTCTATCTTCATAATGGCTATTATGACTATGTTCTTGATGCAAGTCTAAGTGCAAAACTAATTTTCAAGATTAGATGTGTGGCTTGTTAGTGCTCTTTGGTGTAGCCTGTACCCAACAACCAACTAATAACATAATAGTAATCCAACAAATAAAAATGAAGACTCATCAAATACTCTCATTAAAAGTTTCATTGTCATAGAGGTTGATGATCAATAAAGCATCTTTGTAGTGCTTCATGTTGTAAAACTCTTATTAGATGTTTCATTGTCATAGATATTGATTATCAATAAAGCAATTATTGATAATATATGTTTCATTGTCATACCTTAACACTAATAAACTAAAAATAGAGAAAAATTGAAATTTATAATAAAAAAGAAAAATTAAAAAACCAACCATAATAATAAAAATCAATAAAGTGATTATTGAGAATATATGTTTTTGAATAGATGTTTCATTGTCATACCCTAATGCTAATAAACTAAAATTAGAGAAAATTTGAAGTTTACATTGTAAAAGAAAAACTAAAAAAACACAACCATAATAATAAAAGTCAATAAAGCCAAATTATTGAGAATAAATGTTTCGTTGTCACACCCTAACACTAATAAACTAAAACTAAAGAAAAATCAAAGTATTTAATGCAAAAGAAAATAAAAATAAAAATCCAACCATAATATTAAAAATCAATATAGCCATTATTATTGAGAGTAGATGCTTCATTGTCATACCCTAACACTAATAAATTAAAGCTAAAGAAAAATTGAAGTTTATAATGTAAAAGAAAAGTAAAAAGACCAACCATAATAATAAAAATAAAAAATAAAAAGTGTTATTGTTAATAATAATAATCATGAACATTCATCTCCCTATAGGTATTATGCATACAAAGGACATCATGGATTAATACGTATTATGCATACCAAGGACATCATGGATTAAGAGTTAGTAGACTATGGTTGAGGAAGAGGAACAAGTTCTTCTAAATTCTATTTCTAGTGCAAGAGACAAGCTACTCAAAATTGTTAGGATATTTAGAGACTTAGGAGTTAATTAAGATCAAATTGGTCTAATGTGTTGTTAGGTAAAAGTGTGTTTCTTTAGTATACATTTGTAGTTAGGAAATATGACGGTCACGATATGTTCCCAACATAGATTGATCTGACGGTTCATATTCTCCTCGATCTTAACGACTACATTGATCCGTGGCTTAACACCCAATTGGTCCATGATCTTTATTTAAAGAGCATGGAGGGTCACTTGTCAATGTTCAATTGTGCGAAACTCTCTTGTAAATCTCTTTGTAAAATTTATTTTGCATTAATAAATTGCTCCGAGTGGCCATGTTGGTTGGGGTTGTGTATGTTTCCCCGTAGGGGTTTTACCATGTGGAAACATCGGTGTATTGATCTTTGATCTAGTTGTGTGAGTGGTTACTAAAGGTGTTCTTCCTCTATTGGAATACATGTGTTGTCGAACAAAAAATTTGGAAAGAGTCTAGGGATTATAGTGAAGAGATTAACAAAAGTCGGGGATGGTTCAGACCTAATTTGAACCTTAGGAGATTCAAAATATTCAGTAGATGAAACAAAAGGGAAGGAGGTAACAAAATTTTAGTACAAATGATTTGTAAATGAGAGGCTTATAACCCACTCTCTTCACCAACATGGATACATTGCAAAATTAAAATTTTGATCTCTATTTATCTAACTTATGTATAGAACTCTATCTTCAAAATTTCTACTAAGCCTAGGTTCTTGACACAAGTCTAAGGTAAAAACTACTTTTCATGATTAGAGGTATGTAATTCTAGTTCTCTTTGGTGTAAGTTGCACACATCAACCAACTAACAACACAATTGTAATAAGGCCAATAAAAACCAAGACTTGACAAATACTCTGTCATTGATAACTTTGTGTTCAGTGCAACTCCTTTGCACATTGATATTCAATTGAATTGAATCTATAGAGATGATCAAGGTTGGGACTATGCTTCTTTGATCGATGTATGGGAAAGAAGGTTATGCTTATGCTTAGGTTCAAGGATTGTTACTTCTTTGTTACCAGAGGCCAATAATAATCATCAATGAGTTCAAGTGACTGTGCTTCTATTACCAAAAATAAATCAACCTATGTTGTGTTAAGATAACAATAGACGGTCTCTAAACTTGTTTCCACACAAAATGAACAATGCTACCAACTTGTTATGCAACGTTTGGATAACCAACAAACTCAACTCAATGGTCATTCAAATGCAATTAACAAATGTATGTAATTAATCTTCAATTCAAGATCTAGTACATGCAATGCTCAACTCTATATGTATCTATTCTTCCCAATGGCCAATGGATGTAATGACAAAAATGAAGCCAAAAAGCATTGACCAATGCAACCATGAGTTAGTGGAAGTGTTAGTTTCTCTTATTGGTTAACTAAACCACCCAAACTAAATTGTATTTATCTCAACATGGGTGCACATATGGCTCTATACCAATTCAAACCAGTGTTTAGATAATTTATTACCCTTGAGTTTCTTTTTTATTTACCAATGGGGAAAAATGCCTATTACATTTCCATCGATCCAGAGGGCCTCAAAAGATCCCAAAACTTTGGAGTTCTCGGATATCAACCAAAAAGGTAGACAAAAAATAATTCTTGGAAAGTGGTACCTAAATTAATATGATTTATGAGAGCCTCTTGCCATTGTACATTGCATTAAATATTATTTGAATTGGATAACATGTGAAAAGAGAGTGAGGAATCATGCAGGAATGGATTCACTGGGGTTTTGTGTCAACTTGATGGGGCACCATTGTCTCCTGGTATATCTTTGAGGTTTACTCATGCATTTATCATTGGTATTTATTTAATCTTCCAACTGAAACATTCAGATTCAAAATATTAAACCCCCCATCTCACTCTAGCATTACAATGGAAAGTATTAAACATTAGTAGAAACATTGCAACCTATTTGGGATGCTATAAGATGGAGTATTTGATCAATTTTGTGGTGAATCACCATTGATAATCAAACACGTGGCATTTGCCTTCAATTTTATCTCTCAAATCTGAGGAATGCCTTGTAACTAAATCGTGTACATTGATTTGTATTGAAAATATTAATGTCGATATTTCATGAACAAATCATTGTTTACAAGGTTGTTGAGATCATTTCGTGCTTCCTTGTTTTCCTTCCACATTCTATCTTCCCAACTTATTTTTTTCATTTCTTTTCCCTCTTCTACACCTCCCCTTATTTCCCTTTTTCTTTTGTCCTTTCTTCTCTCCCTTTCTGGTTACTATACTTAGTCATATTTCAATGATTGGTGGATTCGTGGGTTGGTGAGCTGGCAGAACTTAATCTCCATCCACTTGTTCATGTCATAATTCTGCTACTACACCTAGCTATTTTTCAATTGCGTGGGTTCACGGGTTCAAGCCCTCATCCTCCAAGTTCTATGACCTTCAATTTGCACCCCAAGTTATGTGATCTACATTTTGACCATAAGCTTTTTTGCAGGTGTCGAGCTCCAAAGTATTTTATTCCTTTTGCATGCAAGTCTGATCGATTGCATTTATACACTTAGTATATTTTTTATCATTTATAACCACGGGTCTGCGGGTTCCCGGGTTGGCAGGTTCATGAAAAGTTTCATATTCAAACTCTCTCTCGTCTGTCCCCACCATTTTTTTTTCCCAATATGAATTAAGTGTTGTTTAATGCTAACAACTATTGTGCAGGCTCTGAATCATCATTAATGGTGAAAGGCTCAAGGAGTTACTCATTAAATTTCATTAAATCTTCATTTGCCAAGGAATTAAATTATCATTATCTCTCCGAATAGATTTATTTGAGGTTATTATCCAGCTGAAAAAATAGTCTCATCAACCTATGGAAGCATCAACTAGACAACAACTTTGTGGTGATACTCTGAATATCTTTGGTCATGAAGACCAGAACTTCCAGTGGTCAAGAGCATATTCATATTATTCCTCTCCTCCTACATAGAAAGATGTAATTTGTGCATCTGGAATCGCTCATGTTGGATGTGTTCCTGAGGTTTTTGATTCTTAAGAACTCGTTGCATGGTGTGTGGACAAGTATGCGCCAAGTCAAAGAATTATATAACTCCAGGATCATTCTCTGATTTCTCTTTCACGTCAATTTTTTTGCAAGATGTTAAAGCTGCCAGAGTCGACTCTTACTTTCAAAGGTGAAGATTGCAGAGAATTATTGAAGAAACATAACAATGGGCTTGACCTCATGCCAGAATATTTGGAGAATCCCGCATCTATCCTAGCAAACATAACTAGAATCCAGGTTGAGTCTTTTAAAAAACCTTATCATGAAATTGCATGGCTATTTACCAAGTTGACAGGTCAGGAAAGCATTACTTATATCTCTCACATGATTTTATATATTATGTATTTTACAGTGCAATAACATGGCATTTTTTATCAGGGAAAACTCATTTCTATCGAAATCTCGTCCCAATTGTCACACTATAAAAATGACAGAAAATTCTTTATGGTCTCTTATCTGATATTTGTTATTGTGCATTGTTGTCAATTCCCAAACTTAACCATAAGTACAAGGGTGAATTGCAAAACAAATTCAGTTACCTTTTGATATCAGGCACTATGGAGACATAAGACCCTATGTTTTTCTGTGAAGTTTATAATAATTTTGTTTCAGTCTTCAAAAGGCTGTTGTTGGGCGAAAACACTTCAAGGATATCTGACCAAGCTACCAGATTTTTAGAAAAAAAAAAGGAACAATAGAACAAATGGAGAATCACAATGTCATAAGGATATTTTGCTCGAAAGAGAATCCCTCTTTTCCCATGTATCATGTATTTGACAAACCATTTATTACAGAGGTGGCAAGGAAATATAACTTCTAGCTACATTTTTTTCATGAAAAAAGGAAAAAGCAATTTATTCCCCTGCAATGGAATATTGGAGAGTTCATGTTCATAAATATAAATAAAATTAACAAATTTTCAAATCATTTCAACAATGTGAATTTAAAGTATGTTGAAAAGATGAAAGGTTTTGATCTGAACAAAATCTTGATGGGACATATGCTTTCAGTTGCTTTTAGTAACTCTTTCATTAAAACTATCTTGAGTGAAGAAGAGGAGGGAAAAATCCAAAGCACTCCTGTACATGATGTTGGCGATCTAGAAACATTACTTAGCAATAATAATTTTTATAAGCAAAAGGAAAAAGGTCCCAGTGAAAGAAGTGCTCAATCTCTAGTTGTTACTCCCAAGAATACTACATCCAAGAGCAATGCTCCAACAACCGACCCAATTAAAAAGTTTGTCAAAAATAGTTCCAGTTGAGGGAGAGAGAAGAATCCTCCCCCTGGGAAAATTGAGAGTTCACACAAGCTCCCCGTGAGAAAGAAAAGGAAAAATTTAGTGCAAGAGGAAGAAGATAATCTTATAGAAAATGACATCCAAATCTTTTCTTTGGAGGATATGGAAATAGAAGTAGATATTGAGAAAACATTTCATGCAATAGAACAACTGGAAACTATGGCTCAACAAAATTCTTTATTGGAAGTCGTTGGAAATGAGACCTTTAGTGAAGAAGAATCATTCACTTTTCAAAGTGTTGTTTTTAATAAAGAGTCTAAAAAAATGATTGTAGAAAGAAGTGACCAGAAGAATAAAAAGGGAAAATCTCTCTAAGAGGTTGACCTGAAGGATATGTGACCACTCCAAATTTCCAAAATCCATAGGGCAATCGAGGATTCACTTGACGACTCTATTGATGGTTTAGAAGCTGAAAATGTCAAATTAAAGGAGAGGATAAGAGAATTGGAAACTCCCTTGATGCCTCTTCCAATCCTAGCAAGTCCTTTGACAATGGTTAAACCAACTACACCCAATATTAAATTAAAAGGATCTTCTAGTTTTCTCACAACGGTCCGAAGTTATGTAGAGAAAAACATTAAAAAGAGAATGTCATTGATAATAGAAGCATGGGAAGTATAAAAAAATATTGTTTCTTTTGGTTCAAGGGCACATGTTTTTCATGAGTATCTCCAATCTGATTTAAAGAATGAAGAAGGATTACATACATAGGTTTTTTTACCATTTGGGATAAAAGTCTCAAACATGACATAATTGAAAAGGAGAGAAGAGGATAAGCCTTCTCCAAGTCGAAGTAAACAGTTGAATGCATGCTGGAAAGAAAAGATCAAGAATTTGAATAACGTTGTCCAAGCATGCAACGAAGCCATAGTAAAAAGAGAAGAATTATTCAGAAGACTCACAGAGATAGATCTGGCAAGAAGCATTGATGAGGTACAAGATCCTAAGTTAATTATCAATTCAATGTTTATGACAAACCAACAATTTGATGAACAAGTGGAGATATTAAAGGGGTTATCGACTGATAAATTTTATGGCATAATTGAATATAATGAAGAAGAGATAGATAATTGGTTGGTTGATTATTCTATGAAAAATCAAGATATTGAGGAGGCAATACATGGAATTTGGAAGGAGAATTATTTAATATCGAAATAAGGCATGAAATAAATGTTGCACCAATGAAAAATTACATTAAAGATTGGTTTAAAAAGGAAATTGATAAATTAACTAAAGAAGGCCAAGAAGCAACAATTGAGATGGTTCCTATAGCCGTCAATGAGGAAAATAAAAGGACAGTAGCAAGAAAGTAAACGAGAGAGAGACCATCATAGTAATTTTATGTTGATCACATCTTGATTTCTTTATCAATTTTTTTCATCCAGTTACTCCGCTTATTTGACTAGAAAGGTTTAACGAAAATCTAATAACTTCTTCCTATATTCTTTCCAGGTCTTGTTACTCTGTCATCGCCCACCATATTCTATCCACAACTTATTTCTTATTTATATTTACTTTATAGTCCGCGGGATCCCCAATCCCATTTCTAAGGACAAATGCATTTAAATTTCAAAGCTTTGTAACATATTTTATATTTCTCAAAAATCCCAAGAGAACTATTTCGAGATCAGTTTTGACGGTGTTTTATAACTCTGAGTTTTGAGTATAAAATATTTGAGATTGATCTATCATTTTCTTTATTTGAGCTCCACATGTGTTTACTTTATTAAAGTTCTCTTATGTGTGTGGAGTATTTTATTTTATTTTTATGTAATAAAAAATCATTAGTTTAACTATGATGGATGTGAAGAAATTTTTCTTATGTTTTTCAAATATGTTATGTGTGAGATTCCTGGTCATCTCTCAGGAACTCTGTTTAAAAAAAAACATTTTATTTTTCTGCAACCTTTATATTTATTTGAATATCACAACAGACTTTCTCAAAGTCCTATATTAATTTGAAAATCTAAAATTCTAAGCGTATCTTGAAACAAAGAGTAGTACCACCTCTATAAAAATGCAAGGGGATTTGTATCCCCGTGAGGTTTCCATTTCGGTCCTAACGGATTCAATTGTTTTTAGTTGGTCATTGACCATGAGTTAGGGGCAACCTTCTCATAAAGTTAGGGGAAAAATATGTTAGACAAGGGAGGCACTATGAGTACACCTTATCCCACACTTAAAAAAACATTGTATATATTAAGATATATATTGTCATACTTACTTTGAGGTGGTTTGACCAAATGGTTAGGAGATAGGTCTTTCACTCTTCCCACCCTAGTTCAAATCCTCGATGAGACTTTGACCCATTGTGATAAGGATAGAAGGGTATATGCCCCCTGGGATAGAAGCCCACTTAGTTGTGCCTCAAGATATCTCTGTTGATATTATGGTAGCTTCGGGAGGTATGAACCTCTATTGTGACCTTTGACAAGATTAGAATGTTCTGGAAGGAAGCAAAGAAATGAAGGAAACCCTAGACAAGATGTCGGCTGTAGAAATATAATTAATATGAATTAATTAGTACCCAGAAGGAGAATTTGGCCTAGGAAAGCCTGCCATAATTACTATAAATACAGGGCGTCGGTCTCTCATTATTCACACTTCTCAGAATTGCAGAGAGCAGTTTCTGTGCACTACAGTCCAACAATTTTGTGCACAAGTCCTGGGGAAGGTACTGCGCTAGTTTTTGGGTGAGACTATCTACTCAACTTGGTTACTTCTTGCTTGGTGCATTAGCCTCTCTTGGCTATTGGATTTCTACCAGGATTCTTTTCTCTGTCAAGGTCAAGGTGCGCGGAGGGTGGCTTCGGCCTATGGTTGGGTGACAAGGGTATTGTCAATGCTAAAACGAGCACAATCTTTCATATTCTAACATGTTATGGGCCCACACCTCCTTCATTCAATCTAAACGCTGGAAGGAAGCACAACCGCTAGGATATTGAGCTTGCTAAGGAACTGTCGCTAGGGTTACTAGCAGGAGCAACTTCCAAAGACACTGTCGCTAGGGTTACTAGCAGAAGTAGTTGCAAAAAACCTAATCTCAGATCCGACACCTTGTGATGGAGCATCTCAATAAAAAAGGAGATATGCAGATGCGCCCTAACTCAACACACCTTTTGGCTCTCTCAGAAGATAGAAATGATGAAGTTGAAGTTTTGGATCAAGGCATGACCAGTTACCAGTCAACCGAAGACATGAGTGAAACGATTAGTCTTTTACACTACTCAACAATTACTGGAATGATTGAAGATGACACGTGGATAATCGATAGTGGAGCTTCTAGGCACATGACGAGAGATCAAGCTAGACTCTCAAATCTAAATATGAAGAAGACCTCGTACAAGGTAGAGATTGGAAACAAAACCACTTACCCGTGGAAGGATTTGGACAAGCCTCCATCAAAATGAAAATAGGTAACTATGTTCACTTAAGCAATGTTTTATATGTACTTGGTTTAGAAAAGAATCTTGTATCGATATATTTCCTAGAAGACAAGGGGAACATAATAACTTTCATGGATGGAAAGGTGTTATCATGGCATAAAGACTCCAGCATAGAGAATGCTAGGGTTATTGGAAGTCGTGAAGGAAATCTGTATAGACTACTAGAACAAAATGAAGAAGCTCTTGTACACAACAAAGTCAACCCCAATGAGCTTTGGCACATAAGGTACGCTCACATTAACTATCAAGCATTACCCTTTCTCAAAAGAATGGTTGAAGGAATACCCGAGTTGCAGTCTACACATGAAGGAATTTGCAAAGGATGTGCTCTTGGGAAGAATATCAAGAAACCATTCCCAAGCAACAACAATAGATCTAAGGAGATTCTAGATCTGATACACTCAGATGTTTACAGTCTGATGCCAGTAAAATCTCTAGGAGGATCTTCCTACTACGTAATCTTCATAGATGACTATTCAAGAAAGACTTGGATATATCTACTAAAGACAAAAGACGAAGTATTCAACAAGTTTCAAGAGTTAAAAGTAGAAATAGAAAACCTCACTAATAAGAAGATCAAGATGCTAAGAACCGATAATGGTGGAGAATACACATCAAAGGAATTCGTTGCATTATGAAAATCTACAAGGATTAGGAGGGAGCTGACTGTTCCTCATAATCCTTAACAAAATGGTGTAGCAGAAAGAAAGAACATATCCATTGAAGAAACCGTAAAAGCCTAACTAAATGATCAAGGTCTATCCATGTTCTTATGGGGATAAGAAACAATGACAACAATATATGTGCAGACCAGAAGTCCTCATTGTATATTGAAGGACATGACACCAAAAGAAGCTTTCTCAAGTAATAAACCTAATCTAAGAATATTTGGATGTCCTATTTACTCACATTCCCAAGGACAAGAGGAATACAATAGAACCTTCAAGAAAGAAAGGGATATTCGTGGGATACAATGATTCATCCAAAGCTTATAGAATATATATTCCAGAACAACACAAGATCGAAGTCAGCAGAGACGTAACATTCAATGAGAAGATGGCCTTCAAGAAATCCATAGAAGAAACTATAGAAGAAGAAGAGATTGAAGAACTTAACAAAGAAAGCACAAAAAATGAAAATGACGAAAATGAACTATATGATCATCCTATGGAGCCATGTGAAAACATTGATTCATATATCATACCTAAAACCAATAAAAGACCATCTTGGCTTGAAGCTACCTTACAAGACACAGAAATACTCAAGGTTCCAGAAGGAACATTCAGAAAGAGTAAAAGACCTAAAAGATTCTCAAGTTATGCAACATACATGACAAAGCTTCTAGATGAAGAACCTACCACATTTGAAGAAGCAGTTCAAAAGGGACAATGGAAAGAAGCTATGATGGAAGAACATCAATCCATTATGAAAAATGAGGTATGGGAAATCATACCAAGACCTAAAGAAAAATCGGTGGTAACTTCAAAATGGGTGTACAAGATCAAACATGCAGCAGACAGAAGCGTGGATAAATACAAGGCAAGATTCGTAGCTAGAGGGTTCTCCCAAAAGGAGGGAGAATATTATGATGAAGTGTTTGTTGTGTTGGCTAGATATACTTCCATCAGAGCTATCATATCTCTTGCTGCCTCCATGGGATGGAACTTACATCAGATGGATGTAAAGACAACTTTCCTCAATGGAGCTATTGAAGAAGTATATATTGAACAACCTCAAGGGTTTGAGGTACATTCCAGAGACACTCACGTTTGCAGATTAAAGAAAGCTCTATATGGACTCAATCAAGCTCCAAGGGCTTGGTATGCCATAATGGATAACTATCTAAGGAGACTTGGTTTCTCCAAGAGTCATGCAGATCCAAACCTTTACTATAAAGTCATGGACAATGCACCTGTAATCCTACTACTATATGTTGATGATCTATTTATAACAGGTGAAGAATCTCTCATCATCTAGTGTAATAAGGAATTAGCTTTTGAATTTGATATGAAAGATCTAGGTCTCATGCATTATTACTTGGGACTAGAAGTATGGCATAAGCATGGTGAAGTATTCCTTGGACAAGGAAAGTATGCAATAAAGATCCTTCAAAAATTTGGAATGATGGATTGTAAGTCCATGGACACTACTATGAATGTGTATATAAGAAAAGTAAAGGATCCAGATTCTGATCCAGTAAATCCATCTCTATATCAACAACTAAGCCAGTTCTAGGTGGAACCGAGACATGAGCATTGGATACTGCAAATCACGTATTAAGATATATTCGTGGAACAATAAACTATGGTTTGAGATATACCGTATCCAACAATATACAACTTCATGGATTCATAGACTCGGATTGGGTAGGAAGCGCAGAAAACAAAAAGAACACTTCAGGCATGTGTTTCAGCTTGGGCTCCGCTATGATATCTTGGGGCAGCAGAAAATAAAAGTCCATCACACTCAGTACAACATAAGCAAAATATATGGAAGCATGTGAAGCATGCACAGAAGCAATATGGTTAAGGAAGTTAATCTTCGATTTATTTGATTAGATTCCAGAATCAACCATAATATATTGTGATAATCATAGTTGTATAAGATTATCAGAACATCCCATGTTTCATGAAAGATCGAAACACATTGAGATCAAATACTACTTTATTCGAGATAAAGTCCAGGAAGGAGAGGTAAAGCTCGAGTATATCTTCACTGATGAGCAGACAACAGATATCCTAACAAAACCTCTATCCAGAATAAAGTTTGCATATTTCCGAGAGAAGATGGGGATCATGGAAATAACTCCTTTAGTTGAAAGGGAAGAAATGACTCTCCTAGTTGGGAGGGAGCACTGAAAATATTGTTGAAGACATTTATTTTTGTGATTGAAAAATAGTCCAGCTTGGACAGATTCTTTCCTGTTCGGAAAGTGGATTGAGATTTCTGACGGACAACGATTTCCCATTGTGGTTAACATGGGAAATGGTCCAGATTGCTGATGTATTATAGACAATGACTTCCCATTGTGGTTAACTTGGGGAGTGGTCTAGGGCAGTCTCTCTTCTTGAGGTTTACTCAAGAAGACTGGCCTACCTCGCTGGACAACGATTTCTCATTGTGGTTAACATGAGGAATGGTCTGTTTTGGAGGTTCATATAGGACGGTATTTTCCTCTTGTGGTTAATAGAGGAAATGGTCTGGAGAGTCATTCCTTAGGTTTTATACATTCTCTCCAGGGTGCACTTTGATTAGTGTAGGAGGAATGGCCCAGGGTGGGGAATGGTCCAGGCTCAACAATCAGGGACATGCATTCCTTAGGGTTTATACATTCTCTCTAGGGTACACTTTGATCAGTGTAGGAAGAATGGCCTAGGGTGAGGAATGGTCAAGGTTTAGAAGACAGGACAATTATTCTTCCGTCCTTGAGAAGAATAGTCCAGATATCTCATTATTCTACTCTGAGGGGAGATATTATTTCATATCTCATAGACGTGAGTGAAAGATTGGCCTAGGTGATTCCATTTATTTTTAACAATATTTTCTGTGCAATTTGACATCAGATGATTGTTATGGAGACTGCCTGTCTCCAGATAGTAGAATTATGCTACTGTGGTGGATATGTTCCACTGTTTGTGACTATACGTCACTGATCAAGTACTTGTATGCTACTTGGTGTGGTAGTAAACCACTGGAGTGTAGTTATGTAGTACCATGGATAAACAAAGTTGTGTTCTATCAATTGATATTGTACCAGTTGTCATAGGAGATTATCCAGTTGGATAATAATGACAGTGCTCGTGATACTACCAGTTGAATGGTCTGTTTGTGCTCAAGACCATACCTCCCTAGCTAGGAGGGAGTGTTGATATTATGGTAGCTTCGGGAGGTATGAACCTCTATTGTGACCTTTGACAAGATTATAATGTTCTAGAAGGAAACAAAGAAATGAAGGAAACCCTATACAAGATGTCGGCTGCAGAAATATAATTAATATGAATTAATTAGTACCTAGAAGGAGAAGTCAGCCCAAGCAAGCCTGCCAAAATTACTATAAATACAGGGTGCCCGTCTCTCATTATTCATAGTTCTCAGAATTGCAGAGAGCAGTTTCTGCGCACTGCAGTCCAAAAATTTTGTGCGTAAGTCCCGGGGAAGGTACTGCGCTAGTTTTTGGGTGAGACTATCTGTTCAGCTTGGTTACTTATTGCTTGGTGCATTAGCCTCTCTTGGCTATTATATTTCTACTAGGATTCTTTTCTCTGTCAAGGTCAAGGTGCTTGGAGGGTGGATTCGGCCTATGGTTGGGTGACAAGGGTATTGTCAATGGTAAAACGAGCACAATCTTTCATATTCTAACAATCTCAACCCTTACTAAGTCATAATATATTTGTATATTTAGCTTGTGAGTTGTTGGATATACTCTTGGGTTATAGTGGGAGTGAGTTGGTTTGATCCTGAATCTAGCCTAGGTCACTCTAATGAGTTAATGATTTCCATGGCTTAAAAAAATATATATATTTTAAGGCTTAGTATAAAAGGTTAACTCAATTGGTTGGGATATTTGGATTTTAGGTTGTTGGATATACTCTTGAGTTATAGTGGAAACCAATTGGTTTGATCTCAGGCCTAACCCAAGTCACTCTGATGAGTTACCAATTCCCGTGGCTTAAAAAATAAAGATATATTGGCATACTTAGTCTAAGAGGTTAACTCAATTAGTTGCATAAGATCTTGGTTTTAACCCTTCGATGTATTATATTGAATTCTATATAAATTGTAAATAAGTGTTTATAATGACAAGAATCAAACCATATGAAATTAAATAAAATGATCATGTGTCTAAATGATACAAATATCTTTTATAGATTCCCAGTGCAAAGCTCAAGGCCAAAGTGTGGCTAGTAAATGGCTAGGCAAGTAATTGCTATAATTGTACTTTTTATATACCATGTGGTAGACCTTCCATGGTATACTCAAGATATGTAAAAAAAAATCAAAAATTAATATAAAGGTCCAAGGCGGTTGCAAGCACAAAAGGTGGCTATGAGTCCACTAGAGAGGAAGAATAAAGGGGGGCTAAGGGATGATAAATAATCCTATGTTGCTTGAGAACTCATACATTTTTATCATGTGCTTTATTTATGAAACCTCAACCATCATCTTTGACTTAAAAGCTAATCATTGAATGCATTTACCATTTAGTGAGGAATTATATCCCGTATTGTTATATTGAAGGGATAGGGGTTATGTACAATCATCATAGAAAATTGTAAGAGACCCCATCCTCATGGAAATTTGAACCATCTCAATTTCATGCACACTCTTTCCATTCAAAATTTGAATGGACTCCTACCATAACCATTCTCTCATGCCAAAAACACCATTGAAGTTTTGAAATTGTGTTATGATGCTTAGATTGAGATATAAACATGTAAAAGAACAAATCTAGCTTTGAGAGAGTAATTTGTAGACCTAAGAAGAGAGATGGATGGTTGTAGATGTTGGAATACTGAGAGGGGGGTTGAATCAGTATGAGAACTTTTCTTTCTTTAACCACAATATTAAATCTTCAATAATATTCAATATTTACCATTAGCATTCAATATATCATCAATACCATAATTCAATGCATAAACAACACATAAACACAATACACAAGAATTTTACGTGGAAACCCAATGCGAGAAAAAACCACAAAATGATTTTCTTATTTATCAAAGAGTACATTCATTGGAAGCACCAACTTCCTATTTCTCCAGCTACAACTGGAAGGAGGCTCCAACCCCTTATTTACAAGTTGCAACCAGAAGGAAGCTCCAACTCCCTAATTTACCATCTCCAACCGGAAGGAGGCTACAACCACCTTTCGTTGCTCCGTCCAACCGCCTTGAAATATAAATGTAGACCAATTTGTCACTACCTTTGCAAATGATAACATGTTGTTGTTTCTTCTCTTGATTTCAATATATCATCAAGACTACAACCACAGATACCTCATACCAAGATCCACAAGAGAGTTCTCCAAATCAAATGCTTATGAATCACTAATACATATATGTTCTTGATTTCTTCAGAATACACATGCTAACATACACAGGAAGACATACCTTAAACATGTAGTTGACTTAATTTTTAGATCTCTAATATTCAACAACTTTTATTCACAGGTTTGCGACCCTTACACTGTCTCCTCGCGGATGTCCGTACTTTTCCCTTCTGCAACTCGCGGATTACCTCGGACACACTGTTGCAGTAAATTTTCTTTTGTACACTCGGTTCCTATAAACTTCTCCCTTCACTAAACTTCACTTCCTTTGTCTCACTACCTCAGATATGCCAATCTATATTCACACGAAAATATTCAATTGAATTTTCTCTGTATATATGTGTTTTCAATGAAGATCTCATTAAAAAATGCAGGGATTTCCGAGAGTCATAACTTTTGACTTGGTTATCCGATTGGGATGAAATTTTACAGGGAGTTGCGTATAAAAGCATTCACTGCCATGCCAATCTAATATATCAAATCAAAATCCATTTTGACACTTTTCGGGATCCAAATTCCTTCATATGATGCCTCAAATTTGAGTTTTTGCGGTTTTTTATTTTTATTTTTAATTATTAGTCATCTCTTCGTTTATGCATGTAATCAGAAAATAGAGTTGACGAATAGTGTCACTCTAGTTAGCTCTTAGTTTTTGGTCAGTTTTAAATTCATCCGAGAATTTTATAAAATCAACTGTTTTTTTTTTTAGAATTTACCTTTTACCTAATTTAGGGACAAATCATAATTTCTTGTTAATGACATGCAATTGACATGAAACTTGTTAACTTCACATGCAACTTATTAAATTCATTTTCAAGGGTTGACATCAATGACAACCAATATTTCAACAATTCAATGACAACCAATATTTCAACAATTCAATGACAACCAATCTTTCAACAATCTCCTCCTTTGGCATTGATCGCAACACTTAGACATGGAAAACATTCATTCTCATGTTGGCTCCACCTGTCTTCATGCCTCTTCTCTTCATTTCCATGCCTCTATTTTTCAATCCCCCTTTCACATCAATGAAAAAGGGTGACTTCTCCTTGGGGCTGCTCCCCCTGTCTATAAGCCTCTGATATCTATTGATGTTTCTCTTCATGGTACTTCCTCTTGTAAATATCTAATAAAAAGCATTCAAAAATCATTCAAGTCTTTCATGATTACTATTTCTCCCCCCCTGTCTTATTGTGCCAATTGCCATGTAGATCACTGTGGGGTTGAAACTTCTCCTAGTTTTTGTCAAAAATACTTAAAAGTCTCCCTCAGAAGAGGTTTGGTGAAGATATCTGAAATCTTTTCTTTTGTCCCAACATACTCTGCCTTCATGTTCTTCTTTGTAACTTGTTCCCGTAGAAAGCAAAAGTTGATCGGAATGTGTTTCGTCTTGGAATGCATCACTAGATTCTTAGAGATACTTATAGCATTGGTATTATCACAGAATTCCAGAATAGGCTTGTCATATTATACTTGTATGTCCTACAAATTTTGCTTCATCAAGAGAAACTGTGTACAACATGTTGTTGCTGCAATATACTCTGCTTTTGTTGTGGACAATGATACTGGAGATTGTTTCTTGCTCAACCAGGATACTAAACAATCACCCAAGTAGAAGGTTGCTCCACTTGTACTTCTTTTATAATCAACACTTCCAGCCCAATCTACATCTGTGTATGCAACTAGAGATAGATCGTTCCCTTTTCGATACCATAATCCATAGTCTTTTGTTCTTTTGAGATATCTAAATAAAACACAACAAACTTTAATAAAACACACTAGTTGCACAATGCATGAGGCATACACTATGAAGCAACAAAATTCAATAAAACACAGTTGCTCCATTATAAATTAGACATACACTATGAAGCAAGAAGCAGAGGAATTAACCGCACCTAAATATTAATACTTATTTTACACACATAAAATAGTTACATAAAACAACTTTCTTTTGTTGATAATCAACAAAATACCAAAGTCTTTTAACTTTTTAGATATCTCATTGCTTTTACGTATATACATAAATTAAAAAAATAAGTATATAAGTGAACAAAATGTTTTTATGCATATGTTTAACTTAGAATTGTGGGAAGCAAAGTGGGTAGAGTTCTCAACACAATAAATGAATAGTGAAACTTAATATAACTAAATGAAAGTTAATATAACCTTGATGTTGATATTGAATATTTCCCCCAACAACTTGTAAAAGTTGATAATGAAAAAAATTTAGCACCAAAGTCTTTTAACTTTTTAGATATTTCAATGCTTAAATAAATATATACATATATTAAAAAATAAGTATATAAAGTGAAAAAATTGTTTTTATGCATATGCCTAACTTAAAAATTATTGTTTAACATATATATCTTCTGCACAAATATATATTCGACACATACATATCATCCTCACAAATATGTGTTTAACACCTCTGCACGGGTATATCCCCCACACAACCAATAAAACACAACAAACTTCAATAAAACAAGTAGTTTCATTATGCATGAGGTATACACTATGAAGCAACAAACTTCAATAAAACACATTAGTTGCATTATGCATGAGGCATACACTATAAATCAATAAGCAAAGGAGTGGTACGATGGAGTGATGTGTGGAGTAAATGGTGGAGGTTTGGAAATTATGCTTGGGAGTACAGTGGTTGAAAGGATACATCATTCCCCAAGATGGTGGGAGGAGGAGGTTTTGAACATGATGGAAAAGTGAACAATATTTAAGGCTATGTCTCTGCACAGGAAATGGAAATTCTTTGGTGAAACCGAGATGGATTAGAATGAGAGAATGGCAGTGCCTCAATAGAGACTATATCCTCTCACGAAGGAGCTCATCAAGGAAAATTTGGACAGAGGGTAGCGGTGTGAAGGTGTTTCGAGCTAGTTTGATGAGATTGGTGGCGAACTAGTTGGCAGAGGCCATGAGTATAATCACTCTTAGTGTTTCTTACATAGAGGGGTTCGAGAAAGAGAAGAAAGGGAGGCATATTCAAAAGGAACGACATTTTTTTCTCAACATTAAAGTGGTTTTAAGGGGTGGACATTTGAAATCGTTGAATAGGGGACCCAATTATCAATAGTGTTGGTTTGTAGGCATGGCATGCAGAGTCGGAAAGGGTGGGAAAGGAAAAAAAAATAAAGGGAGAGGGGGAGCTCGATATGATTTCTCTTCACAAGCTCAAGGGTCAGGGACCAAGATAAATCAAGAGGTAGACAAAGTCGAGCAAAATTATGAGGATAAATGCTCTGTTAAGGTGAAGGAAGAGGTAGAGGAAGTTGAGGTTGTAGTGATAGCTAAGAGGGAATTGACCTCGGATGCCCAAATTATGGAGGAGGTGAAAGAGTGGGTCGAGGTTCTTGTATACTCACGGACCAAGGATACTACTTTAGGATTGATAAGACCTATTGGATGGTCACAACACTGGTGGAACAAGTGTTGGGAAGGATAAGGAGGACCAAAAGGAAATCCTTCATTCCCTCATAATTTTTGAAGGGAAGGTTTAAGCAATTTGTAGCTCATTCTTCAAGGTCAAGATCATTGTAACCAAAGCTACAAGTGAGGATGCCGAAGGAAAAAATGGAACAGGCTCCACTAGTTCATTGGGGACACACACTAATCCGATCAAGGTAGACATTGATCCTATGCAACCAAAGCAAGATCAGGAGGAGAACGCGAATATTTAGTTAGTGTTGGAAGTGACCACGAAGGAAACTCCACCTCCTCTGTTAAGAACCAAACATCAATATAGCATAGAAAAACCTCAGGAAAAGTACTCAACGCCTTGAAAAATAGATAATTTCAGATAATAAGCCTCTTCGAGGGGGAAACCTCCTTTTACCCCACTTAAATATACAAGTACCAGATGATTCAAAATGAAAATGTCTCCTTGGTATATATAGGAGACTAGGAGGTATAATTACAACTAATGGCCTAAAGCCGACATAAATAAAATAACATTACTAATATAATATGCCCCAATTAAGGGGTAATGAGCCAATATTAGGGCTTAACATGCCCCTCCCCTTGAGACAAGTGTTGTTCGCAACGCTTGAGTAACTCTGGATGCTTCTGTATAAAAGACTCATCTTCCCAAGTGGAATCTTCAGCCGAAAGTTTCCTCCATTTAATGAGATACTCTGAAATGGATCTATTCCTTAGCTGGAGAATTCTTGTGTCAGTGATGGCTTCAGGCTCCAATATGATTTTTCCTTCCTCCTCAAGTTCTGGAAATATAGTTTGAACTGGTATCTTGTCACCTATAACCTTCTTTAAGCATGAAACATGGAAAACTGGGTGTACTCGTGAAGATGCAGGCAGCTCCAATTTGTATGCCATAGTACCAATCTTTTGCAACACCTT
>ML808503.1:140312-159872 GCA_009831015.1 Picea engelmannii | reverse complement strand
AAACCAGTCCCACTCAATTTGGATACTCTAGCAAGAAGTTATGATTGTTTTACCTGGAACACCTTCTTGAGACTAGTCAATAGGACTAGTCAGATACCCTATCTTACAAAAGGTGTATATACAAATTTAAGATGACCCAGAAGATGAAATTTTTACCACAAATAACTTACTAATTTATTTAAATTTCCTCTGGATTTTAGGTTCTGAAACATTACAGAAAATGTTTTATAGCGAAAATTCTGCAATGACTCATTTCAGGATGATTCCAGAACCCTATCTTGTATAGGATTTATCTCTGAAAGTATAAGGCCTCAGGAGATGAATTTTGAATCCAACGTACCTTGCTCCGTCTACTAAATATCCTCCAAGCCGTTCCTTCTGAAACGTTGTAGAAAAAAAGTTATAGCGAAAGTGCCACGGTGTCTCAGATGTAGCAGCGAAACCCCAAGACCTTGAGCTCTGATACCATATGTTAAGAACCAAACATCAATATAGCATAGAAAAGCCTCAGGAAAAGTACTCAACGCCTTGAAAAAGAGATAATTTCATATAATAAGCCTCTTCGAGGGGGAAACCTCCTTTTACCCCACTTAAATATTCAAGTACCAGATGATTCAAAATGAAAATGTCTCCTTGGTATATATAGGAGACTAGGAGGTATAATTACAACTAATGGCCTGAAGCCGACATAAATAAAATAACATTACTAATATAATATGCCCCAATTAAGGGGTAATGATCCAATATTAGGGCTTAACATCCTCCAACTATGGGATGATGGGTTGTACTGTGTTTGTGTATGCTTTTTAAATAGTTTTTATGGATAGTTATAATTTGTTAGTTCAGGTAGTTGTTTTTTGTGTTATGTGGAGGAAGAACAAACTTAAGAAAAATATAATTTTAAAGGCAATTCCTGGTTGGGGACATGGTTTCCTCTATTGGCAGGCCCCAACCAAGTAATGGATGTATGACTAATGATTTATGTAAATAATAGATATTCGATGCGTTTTTAGATAATAAAAAAATGGAAGTTTGAAAAACTAATGGCATGTAATATTTAAAAAAAAGTTAAAAATAACAAAATTTAGGTTTAAAAAGATATATATATATATATATATATATATTGTGACTGGAGGAATCAACAACTAGTCGGTCATGTACTCACGTGACACGAGATCGTGTTATCCAACTGCTACCACTACAACCTTCAGGCATGCCAACGCGACCCCCCATGTGGCACACAGGGTAAGTCAAGGGTTTCGAACCGATGACTTCACATAATAGAGTGCCTTAATAGTACACTCTATCACTGACTATTCTACACTCCATGGGAAAAAAACATATATTGAAATAAAATTGAAAAAAGAAGAAGGAAAAAACGAGAAAAACATCACTAGAAAAAAACTTAGACGTTTTAAATAAAATGAAAGTCTTAAACATTAGTAGAAACATTGCAACATACCACCCCACCTAGTGGGATGCTAGTAGATGGAGACTTTGATCAAGTTTGTCGGGAATCACCATTCACAATCAAACTCGTGGCATTCGTCTTCAATTTTATCTCTCAAATCCAAGAAACAACTTGTAACTCAGTCTTGTACATTGATTCGTATTTGATATTTCACGACCAAATCATTGTTTATAGGGAATTTTGGTCGTCCATCCACCACGAGTTAAATAAGTAAAAAATAACATTTGGAAGTTCCTTCCCAAATTATAACATTAGATCTAAACCCACTTTGTGGTCATGTCTTTATCTTTGGGAAAAGCTTCTCACTTGTTGATTGTGAATTGTAGAGGGCTTTGGGTACTTTTGGAATATGGTATATTGTAAATATGTAGAATGTTAATTAAATTGTCACATTTTTTGTGAGGATATATTTTTTGGTGAGGTAGAGTTTCAATTTTTTGGAGATTCTATGATTTGGGTCATATTAAAATAAGTCAAATTTAATGATTTGGGTCATCTTAAAATAGGCCAAAATTAATGGGAAATATTCTCAATAATAATGTGGAACTTTGAATTTTGACAAACTTCTTATTAAAGTTAGTGGCAAAGTATGTTCGACAAGGAAGGCACTATGAGTGCACCTTATCCTACACATAAAAACATTGTATATATTAAGATATATATTGTAATACTTAAGTTGAGGTGGTTTGACCAGATGGTTGGGAGGTAGGTATTTCCCTCTTCCCACTTGAGTTCAAATCCTCGATGAGACTTTGGCCCATTGCGATAAGGCTAGAAGGGTAGATTTCCTTTGGGATAGAGGCCCACTTAAGTGTATCTCATGATATCTTAGCCCTAGATAATTCATAAGTTATTGGTATATATAGCTTGTGGGTTGTTGAATATACACTTGGGTTATAGTGGCAACGAGTTGGTTTGATCTCGAGCCAAGCCCAAGTCACCCTAATGAGTTATTGATTCTCATGGTTAAAATAAAAATATATATATTGTCAAACTTAGTCTAAGAGGTTAACTCAATTGGTTGGGATATCTAGCTTGTGGGTTGTTGGATATACTCTTGAGTTATAGTGGCAATGAGTTCATCTAATCTCGGGCCTAACCCATGTCACTCTAATGAGTTACCAATTCCCTTGACTTAAAAAAAAAGTTATGTATTCTCATACTTAGTCTAAGAGGTTAACTCAATTGGTTGTGTAATATATCGATTTTAACGCTTGGATGTATTATATTGAATTCTATATAAATTGTAAATAAGTGTTTATAATGACAAGAGTCAAACCATATGAGCTTAAACAAAATGATCACGTGTCTAAATGATGTAAATATATTGTATAGATTTCTATTGCAAATCTCAAGGACAAAGTGTGACTAGTAAATGGTCAGGAAAGTAATTTCAGTAATTACACCTTTTATATACCATGTGGTAGACCTTCCATGGTCTGCTCAAGATATGTAAAATTTATTTCGGAAATTACTATAAAGTTCTAAGATGGTTGTGAGCACAAAAGATAGTTATGTGTCCACTAGAGGGGAAGAGGGAAGGGGGGGAAAAGGGCGATAAATAATCCTGTGTTGTCTAAGAACTCATACATTCTTATCATGTGTTTTATTTATTAAATCTCAATCACCATATTTGACTTAAATGATAATCATTAAACACATTTGTCAGTTGGTGAGGAAGTCTAGCTCAGATAGTTGTGAAGGGATAGGGGTTAGGTACAATCATCATGGAAAAGTGTAAGAGACCCCATCTTCATGGAAATTTGAACCTCCTTAATTTCTATGCACTTCCAGATTTGAATTGAATCATACGCTAATCATTATCTCATGCCAAAAACACCATTTAAGTTTTGAAATTGTGTTATGATGCTGAGATTGAGATATAAACGTGTAAATGACCAAATCTAGCTATGGGAGAGTAATTTGTAGACCTGAGAAGACATATGGATGGTTTCAGAGGAACATATAGGTCAAGTTGTTTAGGAAACCTCCAATTATTCAATTCTGCGGGTTCACGGGTTCAAGCCCTCATCCTCCAAGTTCTGTGATCTTCACTTTGCACCCCAAGTTCTATGATCTACATTTTGACCAACAGATTTGTCGCAGGTGTCTAGCCCCAAAGTATTTTATTCCTACTGCACGCAAGTCCGACCAACCACCTTTCCACACTTAACATATTTTTGATAGTCCATAATCGCGGGTTCGTGGGTTTGCGGGTTCGCCGGTTCATGAAAATATCCATATTCAAACTCACTCTCGTCCATCCCCTCCATTCTCTTGCTTTTCCCAATATGCATTAAGTGTTGTTTAATGCTAACAATTATTGTGCGGGATCCGAAAAGATCATCATTAATGGTGAAAGGCTCGAGCAATTACTTGTTAAATTGCATTAAATCTCCATTTGCCAAGTGATTAAATTGTGATCATCTCTCTGAAAATATTTATTTGACGTTATTATCCAGCTGAGGAAATACTCTCGTCAACCTATGGCAACATCATCTAGAAAATATTTTTGTGGTGATACTTTAAATATATTTGGTCGTGAAGACCAGAACTTCCAGTGGTCAAGAGAATATTCATATTATTCCTCTCCTCTTGCATAGAAATACATAATTTGGGCATCTAGAATTTCTCACGTCAGGTGTGTTCCTGACGTTTTTGAGTGTAAAGAACTTGTTGCATGGTGTGTGGACAAGTATGTGCCAATCCAGAGAATTATACAACTCCAAGATCATTCTCTGATTTCCCTTTCACTCTAATTTTTTCGCAAGATGTTGAAGCTCCCAGAGTCGACACTTACTTTCAAAGGAGAAGAGTGCAAAGATTTTTTGAAGAAACATAACAATGGGCTTGACCTCTTGCCTGAATATTTGGAGAATCCTGCATCTATTTCAGAAGACATAACCAAGATCTAGGTTGAGTCTTTTAAAAACCTCTATCAAGAAATTGCATGGTTGTTTTCCAGGATGACAGGTCAGGAAAGAACTGCTACTATATCTCGCGTGGTTTTATATTTTACAGTGAAAGAACAAGCCATATTTGACTGGGGAAAATTGATTTCTGTCAAAATATCGTCCCAGTTATCACACTATAAAAGGACAAAAAAATATTTATAGCTTCTTATCATATTTGTTATTGTGCATTGTTGTCAATTTCCAAACTTGACCATAAGTAAGAGGGTGGATCGTGATATAGATCCAAATGGTATCAGGCACTATGGAGACATAATACCCATATGTATTAATATGAAGTTTATAATGATTTTGTTTCATTCTTCAAAATAATGTTGTTGGGCGAAAATACTTCAAGGATATCTGACCAAGCTAACAGATTCTGAGAGAAAAAAGGAACAATATAACAAATGGAGAATCACAGTGTCATGAGGATATTCTGCTCGAAAGAAAATACTTATTTTTTTTTTCCGTATCATGTATCTGAAAAATTATTAATTACCAAGGTGGTAAGGCAATACAACTTCCGGCTACATTTTTTCCATGAAAAAAGGAAAAATAAATTTATTCCCCTACCATGGAAGATTGGAGATTTCATGTTCATAAACGTAAATAAAATTGACGAGTTTTCAAATCATTTCAATAATATGAATTTAAAGTATGTTGAAAAGATAAAAGGATTTGATCTGAACAAAATCTTTGTAGCACATATCCTTTCAGTGAGATTCAGTAACTCATTCATCTAGACTATGTTGAATGAAGAAGAAGAAGGTAACAACCAAAGTACTCTTGTACATGATGCTGGTGACCTAGAAACATTTATGTGTACTAATGATTTTAATAAGGAAAAGGGAAAAGGTCCCAGTGAAAGGAGCGCTCAATATCCAGTTGTTACTCCCAAGAATACTACATACTAGAGCAATTCTCCAATGACCCACCTAGTTAAAAAGGTTGTCAATAGTAGTTCAAGTGGAGGGGGAGAGAAGAATCCTCCCACTAGGAAAAATGAGAGTTCACATAAGCTCCTAGTGAGAAACAAAAGGAAGAATTTAATGCAAGAGGAAGAGGATAATATTATAGAAAACGACATCCAAATATTTTCTCTAGAGGACATGGAGCTAGAAGTAGATATTGAGAAAAACTTTCCCGCAATGGAACAACCATAAAATATGGCTCAACAAAATTCTTTATTGGAAGTCGTTGCAAATGAGACTTTTAGTGAGGAAGAATGCTTCACTTTTCAAAGAGTTTTTTTTTATAAGGATTCTAAAAAGTTGATTGTAAAAAGAAGTGACCAGAGGAATAAAAAGGGAAAGTATTGCTAAGAGGTGGACCTAAAGGACATGCGACCGTCCCAAATTTATAAAATCCATAGGGAAACTGGGGATGCTCTTGACGATTCTATTGATGCTCTGGAAGATGAAAATGCTAAGTTAAAATAAAGGATCATATAATTGGAAAATGCCTTAATGCCTCTTCCAATCCTGGCAAGTCCAATTACTCTACTTCTTTGACTAGAATGATTTAATCGAAATCCGATAACTCATTCATGTCTTCTTTCCATGTTTTTCTACTCTGTCACCACCCACCATATTATTTCCACATCTTACTTCTTGTTTATATTTTTTTTATGGTCCGCGAGATCCCCAATCCCAATCCTAAGAACAAAGACATTTAAATTTCAAATATTTGTAACATACTCTATATTTTTCAGAAATCCCAAGAGAACTATTTCAGGATCAGTTTTGACTGTATTTTATAACTCTGAGTTTTGAGTATAACATATTTGAGATTGATCTATCATTTTCTTTATTTGAGCTCCACATGTGTTTACTCTATTAAATTTCTCTTATGTGTGCATACCATTTTTATTTTATTTTATGTGATCATAAATATTTAGTTTAACTATGATGGATGTGAGGAATTATCTTTTTCAAATATGTGATGTGTGAGGTTCCCAATCATCTCTCAGGAACTCTCTTTAAAAACAATTTTTTTTATTTTACTGCAATCTTTATGTTTTTTTGAATTTCACGACGAACTTTCTCAAAGTCCTATATTATTTTGAAAATCTATAATTCCAAGAAAATCTTGAATCAAATAGGAGTACCACCTCTATAAAAACCCAGGGGGATTTGTATCCCCGTGAGGTTTTTATTTCGGTCCTAATGGATTCAAGCGTCAACATTTTTGGCAACCATACTGGTGATTGAATTGAAATTTGAAATCTTCTTTAACATATTTTAAAAGATACATGACTTTTCCCCAGGTTGATCAGCCCCACCTGGAAATTGGATTAAATAATCAACAAAGAAGTTTACATCAGCTATATAATCTAGTAATAACGACAGTCGAGATCAGGGAAGAATTGGAAAGACCTTGGTAGAAATTGGTCCAAGAAGAAGAAAGATAAATCCTTGGTAGATAGAGGAGAGACAAGAAAAAAGACCAAAGAAATGAAAGACTATCTCGAACAACACAAGAACAAGGTCGAGATTGAAGTTGGACGAATACAAGGGACCCATTCCCTTAAGCAAAAGCAAGCAACTTTGTATTCTGAGAAGTGGAAAAGAAATTACTGAAATATCTCTAGACATGGTAGGAAGAAATGAACAACCACGAGAAGAACCACGAATAGAATCTCATGAAGAAAGACAAGGAGGTGGAGGAGGTGGTGGAAGAAATCAAGAAGACCTAATATTTGGAAACTGAAGAAGAGTAAGAGATCCCCCCTTAAACATTTGAGGTGAGGAACATGACCTTCCTGTTCTCCCTAAGGGAACCTTGAAAGAATTTTCTGGTGATGAAACAATTAATTCCAAATGACACCTTAATTTATTTCTTGTTGTTTGTGATTTTCATCATGTTGAATATGATGATGTGATGGTAAGGTTATTTCTTCATACCTTATGGAGACGAGCCTATGAATGGTATACGACATTACTCACTAGGTCAAATGGCTCATTTAACGACCTCGAAGCCATGTTCCTGACTATGTTCTCTCCTCTAGTTGCATACCATACCCTTCTCACTAATTTCACCTTTATTGGTTTGAGGAAGAATGAGAGAATACAAGATTTTAATCTTAGGTTCAATAAAACCTTGAGTAAGATTCCAGAAGATAAAAGACCTAATGACCTAGTGATACTTGGTTTTTATAAGAATGTGATGCCCCCAAATGTAAAATGTCCTATTAGAACATCCGAGATGGATACCTTGGAGGAAGCAATGATCAAGGCCACTGAGATGGAATAAATTATGATTGAGATGGGTGTTGAACCTGATATTATCCTGGAAAAAGTATAGAGGTAGCTAGGAGGACTAAATATTGATGATCAAGGAGCCTCTAGCTCAAGAAAGAATCAAGAGCAGAAGCCATGATCGGTCCAAAATCAAACAATTGGAGGAGGAGTTTTTAAGGGAACCATATCATATGTGAAGGTAGACCCTGTTGCGGCACAAGAAACACAGAAAACAATTTAAATTGCGCAAATGAATAGAACCATCAGGAAAAATCAAAATGAGATAACCAGATTAAGAAGGGGGAATAATTATGTAATAAATATGAGAATGTTAGTCCAAGAGAAAAGAAGGAACCCTCCCCAAGAAAACAGAGTGAGGTTTGAAAACACTAATAATCAGCAAATAAAAAGGGTTCCCAGACAACTAATCCCAAATGCAGTTGTTATGGATGATGTATATGATGAGAAAATGGTTGAGCAAGGGAAAAATTACTTACATGATGAAATTTATGAAACTGTACAAATGGATGGATGCGGTACATCCATGTATATATTTGAATAAGGTGACAATGACCCTGACTCACGAGAGAATGTTTCCCAAACACAAGCGTTTGGAAATAAATCCAAAAATAAAAATGATTCTGAAAAGGAAAAGGAAAAATATAAAGAAAAGGTGAATGAGAAAAAGGAAAATGAAAATGTGACAGAAAGTGTTGGAAGCAAGAAGCAACATCTGATGTCAAAGCCCTACCTAGATCAAATACAATGTTGTAGAAGACTAGAGTAAGCTAAGGATAACTCTTCCTTTTACAGAAGTGGTAAAGATCCCTCAACAAAGGCAAAATATTTTGAGATTGTTGGATGATCCATCTGGAAAAATGGAGGTTGTTGTTATAATTCTGAAACAAATCCAGAACACATCAATCGTCAAGTTGAGAGGTAAAATCCCACCTTTTTATATTTCAATTGAAAACCATGATGTTGCACTTCATAATTGTTTAGTTGATATTGGCGCGACCAATAATACTATGACATTGGCGTTCATGGAGGAATTGGGCATGAGCTGCACAAAATATTATGAGACTGGTGAAAGTATATATGCAATTGATTTCAGACAAGTGCCAGCTTATGGTGAAATCAAATATTTTTATGCTTGGATCACAACGACTCCCCATATTATTACAGTTTTCAATATTGTTGTGGTAAACTTTCCTCCTGCATATGGAATTTTTTTAGGAAGAGATTGGTTGTCTATGATCGAAGGATACATAATGAACAATGGAAGTTGCATGATGTTGCCAGATAAAGACAAAGCAATTATTAAGGTCCCTCATGAACCCAGAAGACCCTTCTCTTTAAAAAAGAAGGATAATGAATTAATGGAAGATTATATAGACGTTGGGATTGGAAAATATGTTATCCTAGAGATGGAGCAGATTGAAGACATGGAGAAAATTCAAGATATTGAGAATCAAAGGCATTAGTTTGAAGGTTATTGGAGGATTCCATTTGATGGAGCTTGCTCAAGTTCCGAGAGTGGATTTGGAATTTTCCTTGTAAACCCGAGAAAGATTGTGCATCCACATGCTATCAGAATTGAATTTTCATGTACCAATAATGAGCTAGAATACGAAGATTTGATTCAGAGAATGATTCTCGCACAAGAAATGAAGATATAAAATCTAATTGTGATAGGTGACTCCAAGTTGGTAATAAATAAATTTACCTAGAGGTATAAGATTAAAAAAGAAAGACTCAAGTTATATTTCAAAAGAGTTAATGAATTGATGGAAGCCTTCAACTCTTTCAACATTTCTTTAGTCCCAAGGGACAAAAATAAAAAGGAACATTCTTTAGCTTTGGCGGCCTCACTGTCAAGCCTAGATGATGTACAAAGAAAAACATCTTTTCAAGTAAAAAGAATATTTCGACCTTTTGTACTTGATAATTATGAGTATTTACAAGTATTTGAGAATGATGAACAATTGGATTTTTTTTTTTATGAATGACGATGAATATGAAGACAATCATATAACTTGTGTCTCGAGCAATTCTATTTGATTTGAGTCTCTTTTTACAAGAGACAGTAATGCTAAAAACCTCCTCGAAGAAGCATCATTGTGAAAGGTCCAAGAAACAAGAAAAAAATAATATTAGAACTGATATTTCCCCAAAATACGTCAATTTGGGAGTTGATTTCACAATTGACTAAATTGACCAATATGCCACATTATTTAAAGAATATATTGATGTGTTTGCATGAAGTTATGATGACCTGAAGGCATATGATAAAACAATATTTCAACATATTATTCTCTTGAGAGAAGGGGCAAATCCCATCAAGCAAAAGATAAGGATAATGACCCCAAATTCAAACCATTGGTAAAGGAGAAATAATTATTCTTTGGATGGAGTGATTTCAATCTCAGTAAGAGAACCCATGGTAGATTCAGAGTGGTATAAAGATATTGTATTCTACTTGAGGTCTGGACAATTTCTAGTCACCATGAACCCTAAAGAGAGAAGAACATTGAAAATGAAATCGAGTAAATATGTGTTGATTGTTGATATATTGTTCAGAAGGAACAATGATGGTATATTGTTGAAATGTGTTGATGAAAGGAAAGCTCTTGATGAAATAATTCCATGAAGGAATATGTGGTGGAAATTTTGCGCCTACTGCCACCACCCATAAGATAATAAGAGTTGGGTTTTATTGGCCATCATTTTTTAAAGACTCATATGCTACCATAAGGAAATGTGTATCTTGTCAACAATTTTCAAGGAAAATGAAAAAAATATGCAATGCCATTACATCCTATATATGTAGAAAAACCATTTTCCCAATGGAGACTCGATGTCGTTGGACCATTAAATCCAAATTCAAGCAAAGGAAATATATATATCCTCACCGCTACAGATTATTTTACAAAGTGTCCAGAAGCAGTGGAAATAAAAAAGGTTGATTCTGAAGAGTTGATTAAGTTTCTCAAAGATAATATTTTGGCAAGGTTCGATGTGCCAGAAAAATTCGTCACCGATAATGGCTCAATTTTCATTGGCTCAAAATTTACAAAATTTTGTGGATAATATGGGATTGTTATGGGGAAGTCATCAAATCATTATCCACAAGGGAATGGTCTTGCAGAGTCCACTAATAAGAATATCATTCAGATATTGAATAAAATTGTTGACAAGAACCAAAAGAATTGGCATTTGAAGTTTACTGATGCATTGTGGGCGAGCAGAATGACTCTGAAATACAACATTGGGATGTCTCTGTATACATTGGTTTATGGAAAAGAAGAAAAAATGCCAATTTGCCTCGAGCTAAATGCCTTAACTTTTGTAGTTAATACAAAGGATGCAGAAGATAGTTCACCTATGAAAAAAAGAGTGAATCGGTTATTGAAATTGGAGGAAGAACGATGTAAAGCATTGAGTAAAACTTCTCAGAGACAGAAAGGTATCAAAAAATATTTTTATCAGAAGGCAACCGTAAAGAATTTTCAAAAGGTCAAACTGGTGTTACTCTGGAACAAAGTAAGGATAAACCATCGATGCACAAAAAATTCAAAGCACATTGGATTGGACCATACATCATTGAAAATATTATGGGATTTAGTTATTATATGCTCAAAGATATGAAGGGTAAAATTTTAATGTTTCCTATTAATGGGAAAAATTTGAAAGGTTTCTTCGCTTAAAATTTTCTCATTTCCTTGTAGATAATTTTTTCTTTTACTTAGTTTATATATCCTTACCGTTACACATTATTTTGGTCACTCTGATGATAACCCTATAGGCATGTGTTCAGGCTCTCAAAACAATCTTCTACATGAAAAAATGACTAAGTTCTTCCCCTACAAGGCATATTTTTAGAATGACGCCAGAGGCAGACAGTGGTACACAGTGCGAAAATCCTTGATTTCTGCAGGCTTCTCTATGCCTGGATCATGGGATTTATGCATGCTACTATATAGGCAGGGTGCGAGGATGTTTGAAGCTAAGGAAAGGAAGAAGTTTCACGAAGTTTCTAGAAGGAGAATCTTCTAGAATGTGAGGTGGCGTCCGTATGGTTGTGATCTTACTGACTTCTCTGATTTGGTGGGATCATCCTCATCCTTGTAACCACTTCACTTTCTCCTAAATAATGATGGGTTTCTCATGGAAAAGGGGAAGCAAGATTGAACAAATAATTATTGAAAGAATAGGCTGAAGACTGTGTGAAGGATCCTATTACAATTGATGCTTGAGGCCTCCATTTGTTCATTAATATTTTGTGGACCATCTTCATACAAATTTAGAGCAAGTGTATGTGTGTGTTGGAACAGAGGACCACCAAAAGAGAAATTACGACATCAAGGCAATTTGGTTGTATCTTCCAATTTTACTTAATATGATACAGTGACATGTTTATTTCACATAAAATCATTAGTGTTTTATTACATGATTCCTTGATCACATGTTTAGGTCTCCATTGAATCTACAATTGTTTCTTTCATTTTGGTTGGTTTGTGTCATTGCAGATCTGATCTCACAAGAGCACTGAAGCGAAGCAGGGACAACAAAGATATAAGGAAGCGATACCTAAAGGTATTTCATCTATTCCTTCTTTGGTAGTAAATTCAATGGTAGCAAGTTAGGGAAAGTGGCATGTCCTGTCTTGTTTTGTTCTAGATCCAGGTGGATCTAGGGAGATTAGTTTATGTCTGCATTCACCGATTTATCCAATAACAAAATTGGCGACTCCACTGGGGATACGACTTGATTGTGGTTTTTTGTTGGCAATTTACTTTTAACCTATCCTTTTTACTTGAAATAAGTCTATGAGTCTGTGGGAGATCCACTCAGACTCTGAATTTGAAAGTTCACTTAGATCCTTACCCTCTTCTCAAAATTTCTTGATTTACAGACACTTCTGCACTGTACCGTATACATAGCCTATAGAAACCTTCAATTTCCATGCCCTAGTTGTTTTCTTCAGTGCAAAATTTCCACACCCTATCTGTTTCTGACTTGCGGAAACTCTTGATTTCTGAACTGTAATGTGCTATTAGGCCGCGACGACGCCTATGAAATTTTTTGAGTTGGGTTTTAGCCTTAGTTAATCTCAGTTTTGCTTTGATCAGATGGGAGGGACTTTTGATGTCATCCCTTGATCATTTTCTGGAAGTTTAACTTCTTGTTGATTGGTTTCGGAGATCGAATACCTCTTTTTTACTCTTTTTCCAGTTTTTTGTCTTTCATTTTTATCGACAAGAATATGATATCTAAGCTTGTATCTGAGTGCTTGTTCGATTAAAAGTATTTTTTTGGATTCAACGTTTTGGATTGATTACATGTTTTGGATTGGTTGATGATTGGGAAGTCATTTTTCATTTACATTTGAAGGAATACTTTCTTATCATTTTTTACTTTTATCTCCATTGAAAGTTTGATTTGGGTGTTTGTTGAGTGTATAATGCTTCTTTCATTACTTGTCCTTTCTTCGTCATGCCCCTGATCTGGTTTTAGGAAGGAAGAATTTAAAGTCACTTACTCTTTCAAGTAATCATATATAAGGAAAAGTTATTGCATCCAAGAGAAGAGAACATTGAGAAACTCCATTATTTTTGGTTGTTTGCATTTATGTCCATTTAAGAAAAAGAAAGTATATGTTGTAGCTTACATCATTCGAGAAACACCCTCTCCCTGCTGTCAATAGAGTTCATTGAACGAAAATTTGCATCATTCATTTCTATTTGCATATTTTTGGGTCAAGGTCCTACACAACATTGGTTTCATTCTTGTCTCCCTCTTGAGTAACAACAACTCTTAAAAAACATTGTGAAATCTAAAAATCAATTAGTAACTTTTATTTTCTAGGGCTCTTTTACACCAACATTAGCTAGGATAGAGATTTGGAATAGGCTGTTAGACACACTCTCCAAAGCATAAAAAACACAATAGCATCTTGTGTTAGGGAGTGTTTAATTGCATTTGCAACATTTTGTCCTAGGAAGCCCTTCTCACACAAGGGTCAAAACTGAGGTCGCATTGAGATTGGTAAAGTTACTCACCCTACTTTGTTTATCTCAGTGTAGAGATTGCGTGTATTATGGGGGTCGCTTGAAGGTATACCCAAAATGATGAGTGGAATCCTCTCAAGTTGATTTCAGGCTAGATACCCTGCCTTTGCGCATGGATCGGGCTGTCCACTATTTCCCCTGGCATCACTATTGTTCTTGGTAGCCTTAGTTTCCTATATTCTTAGGGTATTACATGAGGTGACTGTGGAGGGGAAAGTCTTCAGGGTACCTAGAATTGACGTTGGCCAGACTCACTTGGGCCCCTTGGAGGGTATACCCACGATTATGTGTGGGATCTTATACCAAGGTGTAAGTCCGTTAAGCAGGTCGTCAACGTAAATTTTCCACTTGTTTTGTCCTAGCCCCTTATTGTCTTGACTTCACGACGTTGGATTTCATCACCAACTAGTGACTTCAAAATAAGAAGGTTTTGTTTGCTTGGTCTAACTCCTAGATTTTATTAGCGAGTGTTGTTTGTTTTCATAGTTGGCCATAGATTTTTTTCGTAAAATTTTTGGCTCAGCCAACATTGACCCTCCATGTCGTTCACATAGGATGCAAGGACTACCTCCGGAAGATCCAGAAGTTTCCGAACCCTTGCTTCCTAACCCACCCGAGGGATGTCCTCAATAGAGTGAGGTCCAGGACAATATACCATCTCAAGCGGAAATAATTGATTCTCTAGATAATTATCGAATTGTTTCTGATTCTCTAGATGCTTCCTGAATACCTCCTGGATACGAGAGACGTATTCTTCGACTGAATTCCTCCGGAGAAATTGTTGTTGACACTTCTGGAATACCAACCGAACCTCTTACCGGCCTAGAAAGTGAGGATCCTTTTTATACCACTGACATATTCCGAACCCCAGCTATAGTGCGAGACCTTTATGGCTCAGGTGTAGGTGTTGATATACATGTCATCTCTGAACTACCCGAGACGTCTGCTACTTATACGATACCTTTGGATCACTTTAATAGCACGAATTGTTATCTTTTTGTGGGTTCATACACACAGTCCGCTGGTCCTAGCTTGACCATCCCTCTTCAGATGGCCCATTCTACAATGGTCCCAAACGCTATGACTATTACCATTGGGAATATGGTGGTTACCCAAGCTCCCATCGGTACACCATTTCGTCTAGACCTGTCCCATCCCTTCCTCATGTCTACCATGCTTTAAATACTTCCATCCCCATTCCTACCCAAGTTTTGTCAGGAGTTTCTGGAGTTTTTACCCCTCCTGGATATAATGTTGTTGCCGGTTTCATTCTGACACCTTCCCAGGTCCCCTCCGGAGGGTCTTATCCACATTTTATGGGAGTATTTGGCCCGAGTAGCTCCAATCCTATTGGAGGATCTACTCCATCATTCACTTATGGTTTTCATATTCCCGTTGGAGGACAATATAACATTGGGGGGGAAACTCAATTTGGAGGTCACAACCAAATTGGAACACAACCCCTGCTTGGAGGACAACCCCTGCTTGGAATTCCTACCCCACCTTATGGGAAAAAAATTCCAGGATCGTTAGCCCAATATCGGAACCTTCTCATCTAGGGAAATCCACAATCGTTTGGGGGGAAACAACCTCAAGTTATCTCTTTCATACCCCCTATTTTGGGCCAGTCGTATCTCGGTTCTTCCAATCCCATTTGGGGTTTGAACGTTCAATACAGTGTCCCTTTTGAGGTGAACATACCTAATTAGTACAACCCTATAGGCTACATGCCTCCACATTCACGTCTGAATCCGTCAGGACCTTCACCTCACACACAGACTGCTTACGGTCCTACTGGTATACCGACGAGACTTCCTCCCCAAAGTCACCAGTATCCTCATGTGAATAGACAGTTACCCTTTTTATCCACTTTGGATCTTCCTGACTTGTCTAGAATCTTGAATGACCCCATCCTGCATTCTACCCATTGGCTCGTTATAATGGCCAAGCTACCATCTGATATTCCAAAATTTGATGGTAAACCGAGAGAAGATCCAAACAACCATGTCGTGACTTTTCACCTTTGGTGTTCATCCAACTCTTTGATGGATGATTCCATTCGGTTACGACTCTTCCAACGAACTCTTATGGGTTCAACTGCAAAGTGGTATATAGAATTACCACGAGGCTTCTTCACCGACTTTAATACCCTAGCCATGGATTTCCTCACACACTACCAGTTGCCAATCCATTATGAAATGGGAACCAAGATTTTAAGTTCCTTCAAGCAAAATAAGGCCACTCATATCTTCGATCACATTCATGAGTGGAGACGAAGATGACGTTTGATCAAACTAGATCTTCCCGATTTGTTATTGGCAGAATGGTTCATGAAATCCTTCGTGAATAAAATCTCTTGTGACATTTCCATGGGTGGAGTTGTCACATAAGAACATGTGATCAGTCACGCTCAATACCTCGACCTCATTTATTCACAAACATGTACTCTTTATGATTTTCTCCCTGATGCACCTCGTCCTTCTACCACCACTACCTCAACTACCCCTGCTGCTTCTCATGTGGTTGATGGTGTGATTGGAACCTTCCATGCTCAACCTCAATCTACACAAACCTCTCCCACCAATACCAAGTCTATTGCTTCTAATGTTCAAAATGATATGTTTCCTACTCCTTCCACCGACAAAACCTCTGAGGTGAACTCCGTTCAATCTACCCCTGCTGGGAAAAATAAATCTAAGCAAGGGAAGGGTAAGAATAAGGAGGATAAAAATAACCCACAATCTGAGAAAACCAAAACACAACCTGCTGATGATAAGGATAAGCGCAAACCCCAATACCCTTGCCTTATCTATGGTGATGATCACTACATGAAAAATTGTCCAAGATGGGCCGATGTTACTAAGTTCCTTCAAGGGACCGCTAAACCTCCCACACCTGTCATTTTGTCCCAACCTTTCCCTTCCCAATAGCAGGCCCAATTGGTCATTCACGACCAACCCTCTCCCTCCACTACTTCTTATGTATTTATGTGCACAAGTGATTCAAAAAATAATGACATTACACTTACCACTCGGGCCAAAGATTACTCTTCCTCAAAGGAGAAAGTTGATGATACACCACCTTCATTGGTTCAATAGTCTCCCTCAACTTCACCTCCCAACGGTTCTCTTCATATCAAATGAACCAGTCTTGATACAATTCTTCGCCCTCCCCCAAAGGGTGTTGTTCGAAAGTATGCCTTCAACCCTCATGCATGTGTTGCTCGGAACTATAGTATTGTAGAAGATATGGCACAAGCACCTTCCACGATGTCATCTCTCGAAGTCCTTCAAAATTGTCCCACTCAACGGAAGACACTGTTAAAATCTATTGGTGGAATGGACCCTATAGATACGAATTTGATAATTTTTTACCTAGAGGATCACATTCCAAGGCTACCCCCTCAACTTGCATTTCAAATACAAGTTGTTTTCACAGACAAGAACATTTGTAGAACCATTATTGACGAGGGTGCATCGACGTGTGTAATGTATGTTGCTTGTTGGAAAGCCATTGGCTCTCCTCCCTCAACTGAATCACACAACACGCTCAAAGCCTTCAATGGATCTGGATTTAAACCCTACGGTGTCCTCCCCTCGTTGCCTATTACGTTAGAAAAAAAATCGGTCAATGATGAAGTTGAGGTCTTTGATGCACCTCTTGATTACAACCTCTTACTTGGTCGTAGCTGGATTGATTCCATGCGTGCAATTGTATATACTCTTTTCCGTGTAGTATGTTTTCCACACCAGGGAAAAGTTGTTACAATAGACCAACTTGCCTTTTTAAACTTTGATGCTCATACTAGCAACGTACCCTTCATTTCAAAGACACCCCCTGGGTATGAGAATGTCGGTGTGGGTCTACTAAAAGATTTGACTCTGATGGGTACTTTCCCGATCCCACCACCCGATGTTCCACGTCCTTTGGTTGCCTCGATCAACATGATTTCCACCTTCGTTCACGAAACCCCTGCGTCTTCTGACCCGTGGATAGTATCCGTACCTGTTGATTATCTTCACTATGGCGACCAGATGCCTTTAAGTCCGGTTGAATCCACTTATCAAGCCATTCAATCGACAAACCCTTCCACTACCTCTCTTGGTGATTCATCTCCTGATCCATTCCACGTTATTTTTCCTACAGACGATATGATCATGTCAGTTATGTCCATAGAAGACACCCCATGGGATGATGAGCATCATTGTTCCATCCTCTTCCTAGAACAACACACCTTAGAGAGTTACCAACAGATCTCGACTCCGTCGACCATTGTTGTCGTCTCTTCTGTTCCCAAGTCTACACACGATGTGTTATATGAAGGGAACTTGCGTAATATTTCACCCACCATCCCCCTTGACATATCCATTAAACTTGGAGTTGTCGAAAAATGTTCACATAGAAGCTTCGTGTTCCACCAATGAGGTTGTCACATATAAGTCCCTTTTTTAGGAGTTTTGTGACATCTTCGCATGGATCTATGAAGAGATGTTAGGTATTGACCCCGATATTGTTGTACACGAAACTAAGACATACCCCGATGCTAAACCTGTCCGGTAGATACTCTGCCCAGTCCACCCTCGTAAAGTAGCCGCTATCAAGCTTGAGGTTGAAAAACTTCTTAAAGATGGCTTTATTTATACAATGGCTTTAACTGATTGGGTATCCAATCTAGTTTCGGTTAACAAGAAATAAGGTACGATCTATGCCTGTGTTGATTATAGGGAGATTAACAGAGCTTGTCCTAAGGACAACTTTCCCACCCCCGTCATTGACCATATCGTCAACAATTGCGCTGAGAGTTAAATATTCTCTTTGATGAACGGTTTCTTCGGATATAATAAAATTAACATCTTACATGTGGATCAACACAAAACCGCTTTTATTTGTCCTTGGGGCACCTTCGCCTACCGGAAACTACCCTTTGATTTAAAGAATGTCAATGTGACTTTTCAACGTTCCATGTCTTATGCTTTTCATGATATCAAGTGTTGGCAAATATTGAACAAGCAACGAATGTGTATTGATGGTTGTTGTCATTGATGGCAACAACGGAGATGGCAGGATAAGAAGGATAAAACCCTTTAAGGATTCGAGGAGAATAAGCTCAGGAGGCATAGCGCTCTTATACGGGCAAGGAGCATAGGAAAGAGATCGAGAGCCGTTGGATCTCACTCGGAAAACCCGACAGCCGTCAGATCTGCAAAAGATGCGAGGGAGATAAGTTATCGGAGAATCGGGGATCGGGACTTTGCAGTTTCCAATTCATTTGACATTGAAAACTCCGAAATCGCGATATGCGATTTCGCGAACTGATCACAGCCGTTAAAGCACACATGAAATATGGACCGTTGATTCCCTTCATCGGAGAATCGGGGATCGGGGTTTCACGAGTCTCGTGAACAATGACAACGGAAACCCCGAAATCCTGAATCAATCTCAGCCATTGAATCGAGAATGAGATCTGGACCGTCTATTCGTGTGGACGCATGGAAGCCTGGAGGCCCCATCGGAGAATCCCCGAAATCGCGATATGCAACTTCACGATGTGATCACAGCCATTAAATCAAGCAGAGATCGTGACCATCCACGTGTAAACAGGAGGCTTCATCGGGAATCGGGAATCGGAGTTTCACGAGTCTCGTGAACAATGACAACGAAAACCCCGAAATCGTGATATGTGATTTCGCGATGTAATCGCAGCCGTTGAGCCAAGACTGCATCTGAACCGTTGATTCAACTCACGAAAGCAGACCACGTCAGCAAAGGGACACGTGGCACAACCAGGGAATGACAGGTGTCAGGCAGATTCAACACTTCAGGCA
>ML808503.1:114856-140262 GCA_009831015.1 Picea engelmannii | reverse complement strand
ATCAATGATCGGGACCGTCCATCTGAGGGACAGGTGTCGAAGATCAAGGCACCGTCGGCATATCGGACATCGGGAAATCGGAGTTCCTGAGGTTGAAGGAAACGAGAGATCGAAGGTCTCGAAATCCCGAAGGTATCGGGACCGTCCATCTGAGGGACAGGTGTCGGAAATCAGGAGCGAGTCGGCATATCGTCGATCGGGAAATCGGAGTTCCCAAGGTCAAAAGAAACAGGACATCAGAAGTCTCGAAATCCCGACACAATCGGGACCATCCATCTGAGAGGACGCGTGGCAGGAGATTGGTGCCATCGGCGAAAGGCCCGATAGGAGGTCGTTCATTGGCTAATCGGAAATCGGGATATCGGAGATCCCGGGCACAAAGGTTTTGTGCATTTCGAAATCGTGATCCGCGAAATCCCGATGAGTGGGGTACAGTTGTCAGCACAGCAGCGAAGGAGGACAGGGGATTAGTGGATGCCAGCTGTCAGAGATAAGGATGTGGTTACAAGTAACGGTCACGTAAACCAGGGTCAACCAAGGGGGGTTGAAACACATCGGGAAATCGGGGATCGGGAATCCCGGAGGCATGTGCATAGTGACATCGAAAATGTCGAAACCCCGATGGAGGTTTGACTGTGGTCATGGGTAATGGTCATATGGACCATTGAGTATCCGGATGGGGCTAAAGATCGGGAAATCGGGGATCGGGAATCCTGGAGGCATGTACATGGTGATATCGAAAACGCTGAAACCCCGATGGAGGTTTGACTAGGGTCATGTGTAGTTGGTCATGTATGCCAAGGACTGTAGCCAGTAGGGCTGGCGCATGGAAAAGGGCACGCATAAATTTAATTCAAATCTTAAACAGGAGCCCGATTTCCTCCGGGTAATAAATATGGGACCCGATGAGCGTTGAACGTGTCCTGGACCAATGGGTTTAAAAAGGGGGGGTCGAGGCTCTCGGCATTAGGGTTGCAGAAGGATGCGAAGGCCATTTTCTGACAGTAGGGATATCTACTGGTAGGTGAGGTCATTTGAGTAGGCAGCATGACAGAAAGAGGAACCTCCTTGTGGCAGTCGGGCAGCGGATCTACATTGACAGAGAAATCTCAGCTGTGGGTTCTGCAACTACGAGATCAGAGGCATCTTCTCCAGGTTTATTGAGTTATTTAATATGTGTCCTTTGGTAACTGCCTGACAGTCTGTAGATCTTTGTTTACTCTTGAGATAGTTTCTGTTACTGTCATAACCACTAGATGAAACTGCCTGATCCAGTGTGAAAATTAATGAAACGTGGTCAGCAGTGAGTATGAGGGTTAAACCCTTCAGCAGTAAGCAATCTGCCAATAGAAACTGGTGCTATCTTCAGGGAGTTGAAGCTCCCTTCCAGGAAAGGCTGGTAAATGAGAGAAGGTTGTAGCCTTCTGCAGGTAGAAGCCTGCGTACTAGTATGAGTCTGCACTAGTACATTGTTGTAGAATGTTTTCTTATTAATAATCATTGAAGACAGAGACAACAGCAGCGGTGGTTTTCTCCCGATCTAGGTTTCCACCTTAAATCCTGGTGTTCATATGTGTTATTCATCTATGTTATTTTATGTTGTTGAATTACTATTTAAAAGACATCTGATGAATGAAGAAATCCATAATAAGCTCTCTGGATGCACTACTATTTTCATAAGAATATACAACAACTGATTGCTCTAAAGTAGACTAAGATTTTTCAGTGAAAGAAAAGTTAAAAATTATTGATAGCTCTAAATACTGATTCACCCCCCCCCTCTCAGTATTTTCAACATCAATCACATTTTACAACCATATCTATATGACCTACTGACACATTCCATGCATCGTAGCGACCATCTGGCACACCTCTGAGCCATTTTCCTTCATTGTCAGTTCTATCGTATATGCTTAAACCCACACAAATGTGTCTTTTGTGTGGAGTCTGACCAACTTCTTGGCTTTATTGTTTCATGTCAGGGGATCCGGGTAGATCCTTTGAAGTTCACGACGATCCTCAACCTTCCTCCTCCTTCTTCACTTCTCTAGCTTCAAAGTTTGCAAGGGAAGGCAAACTTTTTACGTCTTTTCATTCCAAACTACGTTGAGTTAACACTCGGATTTACTTGACTGCTGAAGAAAGGTTCTGAGTTCGTATGGGATACCACTGCCAACAAATATTTTGAATCTTTGAAAATAACTTTAACCTGTACCCCACTACTTTTCCCACCTGATTATAGTCGAGATTATTTCCTTTATCTCGCCACTTAGGACTCTACCATTTCCATGGTTCTAGTCCAAGAAGATGATTTACATGACGAACATGTCATCTATTATTTGAGTCAGAGTCTCACGACTACCGAAGCCAAATACTTACATGTTGAAAAATTGGCCTTGGCAGTTGTTCAAGCTGTCCAATGTTTCCATCACTATATCCTCTTACGCAGGACCACTGTAATTTTCGATTGCAACCCTATGCGACACATTCTTACATGCCAATTTCTAGGGTTAAAATACTCCAAATGGATAGTGATTCTCCAGGAGTTTGACTTAGAGTTCAAACACACTAAGTCTAAGAAATCCTTGGTGTTTTCCGAACTGATATGTGACCTTCCCTACACTGAGACAAAAAATGTAGCAGAGGATTCTTTACCTGAAAAATACCTCTTTCTGAACAGTTTCAATGACCTTTGGTATTGGGATATAATTATTTATCTCTAGACTCAGACTTTCCGACCCGATTTGTCTAGTGCTGACCGTCTTGGTATACGTTACCAAGCCCGTCAATATATTATCCTCGACGACACTCTTTATCACCGTGGGGTTGAATCCATTTTTCGACGATGCCTCACCTATGATGAGGTTGAGAAAGCTTTGAATAATTGCCATTCTGGAGCATGTGGTGGTCATATGTCTGGGTATGCTACTACCCAAAAGATCTTACGAGCAAGGTATTTTTGGCCTTCGTTATTCAAAGACTGTATTATTTCCGTCCAAAAATTCCATGCTTGTCAAACATACAACAACAAGATACGATCTCATCCCGCTCCTTTACACCCTGTAGTTTCTGTTGGACCTTTCGCAAAATCGGGCATTGATTCCATGACATGTAACCTTCACTCGGTCGGGGAACATGGATACATCATTGTAGTCGTGGATTATTTCACAAAATGAGATGAGGCGATGCCTACATTTGATAATACCAGAAGAACTGCAACCCTATTCATATTCAATCATATCATCACACAATTCGGAATCCCACAAGCTATCGTCACCGATCACGATAGCCATTTTCAAAATTTAATGATGTCTGAGCTTACCGAAAAGTTGGGTCTTCGACATGAAAACTCAAACCCCTACTATCCATAGGCCAATGGCCAAGTTGAATATATAAACAAGATTCTTGTCACCATGCTTCGACAGATAATAGGAATTCACAAGACAAGTTGGCACACGATGTTGTTCTCAACATTGTGGGCCTATCAGACATCCATGAAGTCTGCCACAAGATTTACACCTTTTCAGCTAGTGTATGGTATTGAAGTTGTTCTGTCGATTGAATCTGAGATACCATCGTTGAATCTAGTCGTTGAACTTCTCCCCAACACCTCTACCGAAGAAGAACGTCTATTTTATCTTATGTGATTAGATGAAACCTGTCGTGATGCCACCATGGTAATTGAAACCTAGAAGAAATGCGTGAAATCCCAATATGACAAGCATGTTAAACCATGTGTTTTCTCCGAAGGTGATCTAGTTTTTCTCTATGAACAAGATCGTAATTTACTAGGGGCCAAAAAAATTGAGGCTATGTGGTGCAGACCTTAAGTCGTTAAATGAGTGTTGGAGAAAGGAGCCTATGAGTTAGTCGATTATGATGGTATTCCTTTGAGTGAACCCAGAAATGGGATTTACTTGAAGAAGAACTATGCCTAGGTTATCTTTGCATGAGTGCTTGTATTTCTACTGTATCATACTTTTGTGTGTTACTCTTGCTTTTTTTCGTTATTTGGTTCCAACCCCTAGTAGCTTACCTTACGTTGTGCTTGGTTTCCAGATGTCGATGTCTCTGCTACCCCACATTAGCTTCGTCGATGGCACTAGCCGTAGTACTCAAAACTTTGCATCTATTGCTTGGGAAATCTATGCACCTATGAACGAGTTAATTAGTCTACATGGTGTTTTCCTTGGTCGTGTAACTAATAACATCGCAGAATATAGCGCAATCATTGAATTGTTGATCGATGCTATTTCACTTGGAATCTGTCACCTAGTTGTACGACTTGATTCATAGCTAGTAGTACTACATCTAAGTAATGTCTATGCTATCCAAATTCCTACATTGTTACAGGTATATTTGCGAATTTGCCTCTTGGAACGACATTTTGATTATATTGAGTATCAACACATTCCTAGATGTCTAAATACGTTAACCAATGCATTAGCTAATTATGTGTTAGACATATATTTAAGACATTTATAAATCCAATCACACATCACATGTTGTATATAAAGCAAAGTAAGCCAGTATAAGCCTCATGTATATATATAACAATAAAATGTTTTACAAAAAAGTGTTTTCCATCCAAAAGACCAAAATATCAAAATATGAAGCCCACGACTTCTACAAAAAAACATCATCGATGTTGCTCATGGTAGCATGCTACTTCTCGTGCTACTCTGCGAAGTAATCGACTGAGTGAACCAGAAATTCCTACCGTGTGGCATGGATAGCACCTTGAAATCTCGTTGATCGAGATATCCAGGATGTCTATTGTCAAACCCTCTAGATTCTGCTCGACTGCTTCATAATCGTCAGCATCCCATCCTGCTTCTACCACTGCTTCCCCTCGCCTATGAATGGGGGAAGTTCTCGGAGGCCAGTGTGGCCCTACATATGCATGGTCAAAATGTTTGATTAGTCATTAAATAGAGAGCATATATAAAAACATATTATATTCTAAAATCTTACAAAAAAAACACCATAAAAAACAAAATGTTTTTCTTACCTAGGTCCCCCCACTGAGAACCCTCAGGTAAAACCAAATCAGGATAATTGCGAAAGTCCAGGCCGACATATGCGTAATCATGTATCATTAATATATGTGGCCTCAACCAGTCAAAAAATGCATCATTATATTTAATAATGGGGCCCGCTACATGCCGGGCCATGAGATCACACCACCGCTTCATTCACAGATCTCGTGGAACTGGTATACCCCATTCTACCTATAGGCTTAAATGAGGGACTCTTTCTAGAAATAAATACACCAAAATGGATCCATACCCAAATTTGTTCAGGTCCCCGTTCTTGCTTTTTGGTCAATTGTGTCTTCATGCTGCGAAGAAGATCATCAGGTAAAACCAAATCAGGATCATTGCGAAAGTCCAGGCCGACATATGCGTAATCATCTATCATTAATATACGTGGCCTCAACAAATCAAAAAATGCATCATTATATTTAATAATGGGGCCCGCTACATGTCGGGCCATGAGATCACACTACTGCTTCATTCACGGATCTCGTGGCACTGGTATACCCCACTCTACATGTAGGCTTAAATGAGGGACTCTTTCTAGAAATAAATACACCAAAATGGATCCATACCCGAATTTCTTCAGGTCCCCGTTCTTGATTTTGGTCAACTGTGTCTTCATGTTGCGAAGAAGACCATCACACCAGTTGAACACATGAGGTTCTGTGCATTCCACAATATACTGAAAATAACTTTGGAGGGCCATGTACAAAGACGCACTTCTTTCCATGCTCGCAATGGTAAAAAGGATGGTCTGGAGGGTTAAATACTGAACACCTCTGATGGCTACCTTACCCTTGCATCTCTCAACCTCGGGTTCATAGTACTGACGGATTTATTCACTCATCGGTAGGCCACCACCTCGACCCCCTGTTAGGGTCACATGTGCTCCACGATGGGATAACCCCATCAAGAAGCAAATGTCTTTGATGGCCAAAGAAATAATGTGGAAACCTACATGAAACACCTGCTTGTCTACATCCCACATGTGGACCAGGTATTCTAGTAACCTCAGTTGGGCTCTCATGCCCTGGATTTTAAAAAAATTTAACAATCTGCATTGTCGAAGGGCATTGATGGTGCCTAGATCATTTAAGGCCATGAAGTCATCATCCTCGTGTTCCCGTTCTCTCCATTCCAACATTTTGGCAATCAAATACCTGCATAGAGATGAGGAAAGGAAGTTATCATCTTCAACCGTTGATTTTGAAATTCTTTTTTGGGAAAATGCATGCATTATTTTTTGGGTTTTCGGCCGCCGCAGACGAGTTTTTAGTACAGTGTGGGGTTTCCGCAGGTGAGCCATATGGAACCCGTGGAAATCATTGATTTCTGTAGGTCCCAATACTAGTCACTTGCGACGACCCCAGCGCGAGCCTACCGGCCCAAAAACCCATCCAAAACTACCTTTAAACCAAAATAAATGAATTTCAATCCATTGAAAAAGAAGAGGATGACAAGCTTACCGTGTTGATGGAGACCATTCGTTGAATGATCGCCTGTGCTCCCCGTAATGGACAACCGAAATATGAGGTAAAACCAGGGTTTCTAGGCAAGTTTTGAATGAAATGCAAATGAAATAGAAATAAGAGGTCTTACCCCTTTTTATTTTATTTTTTGCTTTTTCTTATAATATTTTATATTATTTTAATGCGGTTTATCATAACCTAATGGTCTAATGGTCCTGTGAGTCTGTTGTTTCTCACAGATGTGAATACTAAGGCCCTGAACAATGCCGTATGGATGTTTTTTCTTGATTCACTTTTTTGTTTGTGACATATATCAATACTTTTTAGGGTTTTTCAGAAAAACCTCGAGCCTAGTCTTTGTTCATTCTCGTGCTTGAAAATCGATGAGAACGCAACCGAGTATACTTTTGTCATTTTTTTTGTACTCGTTATGGGAACACAAAAAGTGAAACCTATGTCGAGTTATATTGTTCTTTTCATGCTCGTAAAAGTATTTGAAGAAAACATTCGATGGGCGATAGTTTATCACTTTTTCGGTCTTGTCGGATTACTTTACGAAAAAGGAACTGAGAGAGTTCTCTTTAATATGTTTTTCAGACTCTATAAATATGAAAAACCCCTGAATTTTCTATCTTTGGACTCGTTAAACAAGCATCAAAAGACCCACATGGGACCAAACCACTCCTTCTTATGGTTCGTTAAACATACTCTGAGGGACTCGTCCGAAGGATGAGCTTACATCAACAAGCATATGTTATCCTCTTTAAGTTTTCGTAAAAATAAAGAGGTACTCGCCAGAAATGGTGGGGGGAAATTTGGGAAAGAAATGTGTCTCTGTACCTGTGTTAGTGGTAGTACTAGTCACTCTTGAACATGACACCCCCCTTCATCATTTGAATCCAAGTTGGGAAATCCCTTTGTCTCTCATCTGACCCTCTGTAAGTCCATATCTTGGGTCATTTTTTAGTCAATGCTACCAAGACCATTGTCGTGTCATTCATATGTTCAAGAGAAGTCCAAACAAGCCCTCTATTGAGTCGACCATCTGAAATTGTTAACTCTTACCATGTCAGCCTGCCTTGTGTCAGTTTCAAATCATTTTCATACTTTGATCTACCCTAAATCTATTACTTATTTCATGTCACTGATGGAAGATACATCAAGGCCCTCCTGTGACGAGTCATTTCCTGTCAACTTCAACTTATCATCCGAGAACACGACTTAGAAATCATTTATTACCTTAGAGCCTGCATGCCTCAGTGACAGATTTCTTTGCTTTCGACAGTGGATTCACATCATTGGTCCCTGATCGAGATATTTCAATGATTGTTTGACTTCATCTCATTTATTCACATTCGTTGGATTGTACTAAGGTACCTTGGGAGTCATTGACATCAATGGTGATTTCCCTCTCACTTGTTAATGGTTTTCATCAATGATCGGTAATCAAGTGGATTCTACCATGTTCAAATTCAACACCTGTAATCACATGGTTAGATTCGTACTTACGGACGACAGGGTTGAAGACCCTGGATCTCATCATTTGGGTCCAGGTTGCGATGGAGTATTTATGATTTGTATTTGACACACAGATCCACTTTGTATGTCTTGTGGTTGTGTCTTAACTTAAGCTTTCTAATACATAGATCCACAACGTATTTTTGGTGGCTATGTAGTCTTGACGACATGGATCCACGGTGTATAAATGGTGGCCATGAATTAAATCACTTGTATTCTGAGCATGGGAATGCCTACCTCAGAAATGGTATAATTTTATGCAGATGCTTGATTGTTTTCAGGTTCCCAATTGGTGTGCTCCTTATTCTGGACACACACATGCATTTTAAAAGGTATTTTGGCTGTCACGAGTTCCAACCTCATACTTTGGGGGGCATTCTGTTGCACATTATTTTGGTCACTCTGATGATAACCCTACATGCATGTGTTCAGGTTCTCAAAACAATCTTTTACATGAGAAAAATGACTAAGTTCTTCCCCTGCAAGGCATATTTTTAGAATGATGCCACATGCAGATAGTGGTACACAGTGTGAAAATCCTTGATTTCCGTAGGCTACTCTATGCCTGGCTCGCGGGATTTCTGCATGTTTCTATACAGGCAGGGTGCTTCTATGTTTGAAGCTAAGGAAAGGAAGAAGTTTCACGAAGTTTCTAGAAGGAGAATCTTCTAGAATGTGAGGTGGTGTCCATATGGTTGTGTTCTTATGGACTTCTCTAATTTGGGGGGATCATCCTCATCCTTGTAACCACTTCACTTTCTCCTATATAATGATGGGTTTCTCATGGAAAAGGGGAAGCAAGATTGAACAAATAATTGTTGAAAGAATAGGCTGAAGACTGTGTGAAGGATCCTATTACAACTGATGCTTGAGGCCTCCATTTGTCCATCAAGATTTTGTGGACCATCTTCATACAAATTCAAAGCAAGTGTATGTGTGTGTTGGAATAGAGGACCACCGAAAGGGAACTTGCGACATCAAGGCAATTTGGTTGTATCTTCCACTTTCACTTAATATGATACAGTGACATGTTTCTTTCCCATAAAATCATTAGTGTTTTATTACATGACTCCTTGATCACATGTTTAGGTCTCCATTGAATATACAATTGTGCTTTCACTTTGGTTGGTTTGTGTCATTGCAGATCTAATCTCACAAGAGAACTGGAGCGAAGCAGGGACAACAAAGATATAAGGAAGCGATACCTAAAGGTATGTCATCTATTCCTTCTTTGGTAGTAAATTCAATGGTGGCAACTTAGGGAAAGCATCATGTTTTGTCTTGTTTTGTTCTAGATCCAGGTGGATCTAGGGAGATTAGTTTATGTCCGCATTCACCGATTTATCCAATAACACTTACCTTTTGACTCCATATCCCAATGGATGGAAGCACCTAGTCATGAAGATTTTGGATTCTTGACAACCCACAAGGGTTATCATCCCATAGATGGAGCCAATTGTTGAGATCATATCTCGTTTTAAGGTTTTCATTCCCCGTTCTATCTTCCAAACTTCCTTTTTCCATTGATTTTCCCTCTTCTACACTTCCCCTTGTTTCCCTCTTTCTTGTATCCTTTCTTCTCTACCTTTGTATTTACCATACTTGGTCATATTTTAGTAATCAACAACTGCATGTGTGTGTGTGATCACATCAGATATGATAATTGCATCCAACGATACCTCTAGTAGTGCTCTTTGTGTCGTGTGCATTGGGCACTTTCCTAGGGGGGGCAGGTATGTTATTTTTAGCAGTTTTTGCTATTTTTAGCAGTTTTCTAAATTAATCCCGTACTAAGGGATTATGGTTTTGGCATCTATGGAATACCTAAAAAAATTGTATATATTGTATGGTGAATGGTGAAATTCAATATAATGAATATAATAAAGGTTTTCCCGGTTGAGGTTTTCTGGTATAAAATCTCTATGTACTCTGTGTATGAGCCATTGATTAAATTTTGTTTGGATTAAGAATCTATATGAATTCCTTTACTTCACAGGTTTAAAACTTACATGTGGTATCAGAGCTCATTTTTGGCTTCAAAGGGATGCCTTTGTTGTTGAGGGTTTGGCTCAGTCTTGATAGATCAATTTTATCTTGGGTCTGTGATAAACCTGGGTTTAGTGGGAGATTTTGCAGTGGAGATTCGAGTATAGAAAGAGGAATGGCGAGCTCATCTAGAATCGAGATAGAGAAGTTCAACGGTAAAAACTTTGAGCTATGGAAGCTCAATATGGAGGACCTTCTTGTAGACAAAGAACAATGGATTTTTATGGATCTTGGTACACCGTCTACTAGTACACTGCCCATTGGTACATCATCTACTAGCACACAGGCTATTGGTACAGAACCTACTAGTACACAAACTACTAGTACACCAACTACTAGTATGTCGAAGGAAGATTGGGAGAAGTTGGACAGGAGAGCAAGGAGTAATATTCGACTCTGCCTGGCAGATTCAATTTTGTTGAATGTCTTGGGAGAATCTACAACCAAGGAACTATGGGATAATTTGGGGAATTTGTATCAATCAAAGTCCCTGGTAAACAAGTTGTTTCTTCGAAATAATTTGTATCATCTTAGGATGGAAGATGGAGATTCTGTGACAGAACATCTAAATGCCTTTAATACTCTGGTAAGTCAACTTGTCTCTGTTAATATTACGATTGCAGAAGAAGATAAGTGTATAAATTTTTTATGTTCTTTGCCAGACTCTTGGGATAATCTGGTTGAAGCAATTGGTAGTACCACTCAATCTACATTGAAGTATGAGGATGTAGTTTCATCCTTGTTATCTGAAGAGATGAGGAAGAAAAGCATGGATAGTCATAGCATAGATGCTTTATTTGTAAGAGGTCGTACCCAAGACAGGAATCCTGGTAAACCTTCAGGGGGGGGGACATCTAAATCTACAGGTAGATCTAAGTCTCCAGGAAAATATTTGAGGAAATGCTGGAAGTGTGGTAAAATGGGGCATTATAAGAAAGATTGCAAGTCTAAGAAGGTTGATAAACCAAAGGGATATGATAGTACCTCTTTCACAGAGGAGAAAACCTCCACTGAAGAAGGAGGTGATGTTTACCTGGGATCTACAAGTACACATGCAGATCGTGATGTATGGTTGATCGACTCAGGTGCGTCATAGAATATGACTCCTCACAGGGAGTGGTTCTCTGAATATGAAAAATACAATGTTGGTGATGTATTCCTAGGATATGACTCGACAACAAAAATCTTGGGACGTGGAAGGGTTAAGTTGAAGCTAAAAGATGGAAGGATTATAACTCTCCATGGGGTTCTGCACATTCCAAAACTAGCCAGGAGCCTAATATTTGTAAGCAAGATGGATGATGCAGGAGTGGATACTATATTTGGAAAGAACACTTGCAATATGGTACGATGAGCAATGGTGTTGATGAGGGGAGTTCAAAATCTATACAAGTTATTGGGAAGCACTTATACTAATGGGTGTAATAGCTCTGTTGTCCCTGAACAGAGAAATAAAGAAGACAAGACCAATATTGTCCCTGGGAAGAACACCATGTTGTGGCATCAAAGACTAGGACATAGTGGAGAAAAGGGCCTTTGAACACTACAGGGTAAAGGTATGGTTGAAGGTATGTCTAATTGCACTCAGGATTTTTATTTCTATGAACATTGCATATATGGTAAATAGAATCGAGTAAGATTCTCATCTAGTGCTACAAGAGAAAAGGGGATCTTAGAGTTGATACACAATGATGTGTTTGGAACTGTTCCTGTTCCATCCCTAGGTAAATATGTGTATTATGTTTCATTCATAGATGATTTTTCAAGGAACACATGGATTTATTTTCTTAGAAAGAAATTTGAGGTATTTGATAAATTTAAAGAGTTTAAGGCTCTGGTAGAAAATCAGACAGAGAAGAAAATAAAGGTATTGAGAACAAATAATGGTGGAGAATTCTATGGAAATGAATTCGAAGAATTTTGTAATAAGTGTGGTATAGTAAGGCAGAAGACTACTCCATACACTCCTTAGCAGAATGGAGTTGCAGAAAGGACGAACAAGACACTGATGGAAAAATCAAGGAGCATGCTCAGCGGTGTCGGGTTAGGACAAGAATTCTGGGTAGAAGCAGTGGGTACATCATGTTACCTGGTCAATCGATCGCCTTCATCAGTGTTGGATGATAAAACTCCACACGAGGTATGGTCTGGAAAAAAACCCTCTCTTCAACATCTTAGAGTGTTTGGTTGTGATGCTTATGTACATGTTCCAAAGGAAAATAGGAGTAAGCTGGATAAAAAGGCTGAAAAGTGTATCTTTATTGGTTATAAAGATGGTGTGAAAGGTTATAAGCTTTGGAACCAAGAAACCAAGACTGTTTACAGTCAAGATGTTGTTTTCAGAGAGGTAAAAGATGTGTCCAAATAGGAATTCCTACCAACACAAGAAGAACCTGGGAAAATAGAGCTTGAATTGGATGATGCAAAATCTAAATCATCTCAAGAAGAGGAAGTAGAAGAATCTCATACCCCAATATTGAGGAGATCATCAAGAGATAAAAGGCAACTAGAAAGGTATAGTCCACATGATTTCCATTCAAATTTTTCTTTATCTATTACTGATGATGATCCCAGAACTATTAGGGAAGCAATGCATTCAAAGGATAGTAAACTCTGGAAGAAGGCCATGGTTGAAGAAATGGATGCCTTGGATAAGAATGAGGCATGGGATATAGTTGAGTTGCTAGCTGGAAGAAAATATATTGGTAGAAAATGGTTGTTTAAGAAGAAGTTTAATGCACAAGGCAAAGTGGAGAAATAAAAATCTCAGTTAGTAGCAAAAGGTTATTCCCAGGTAGAGGGAATTGACTTTGGTGAGATTTTTTCTCCTGTTTCTAAGTTAAATTATATTTGATTTCTTTTATCTATTGTTGTTGCTTTTGATCTTGAAGTGGAACAAATGGATGTGAAGACAACATTCCTACATGGGGATATGGAAGAAGAAATGTACATGAAGCAACCATAAGGCTTTGCAGTGAAGGGAAAGAAATAGTTGGTATGTAAGCTAAAGAAGTCACTATATGGTCTAAAGCAATCACCTAGGATGTTGTACCAAAAGTTTGACACATACATCCTTGGATTGGGATTTGTAAGAAGCAGGGTTGATCACTGTGTATATTCCAAGCAGGTTGGTAATCACTTTATTTATGTAGTGTTGTATGTTGATGACATGTTGTTGGTAGGAAATAACATGGATGTTATCAAGGAGGTGAAATCACAACTATCCTCCAAATTTGACATGAAGGATCTCGGTGCTGCTAACTTCATTCTGGGAATGGAGATTAAAAGAGATTGTACAAACATGAAACTCTGGTTGAATCAGAGAAAATATGTTGAGATGATATTGCAAAGGTTTAATATGCATGGAAGTAAACCAATCAAGGTTACTATTCCTATAGGTGTAATTTTGTTTGCAGATTAGTGTCCTAAGACACAGGAAGAAGAAGAGGACATGTCCCATGTTTTGTATGGCAATGTAGTTGGCAGTTTGATGTATGAAATGGTCTATAATAGACCAAACATTGCACATGAAGTGGGATTTTTGAGCAGGTATATGTCAAAACTAGGTAAGGAGCATTAGACAACAATAAAGAGGGTCTTTAGGTATCTTCGTGGCACTACCAGTTATGGATTGTGCTACTAAAGAAGACCAGGATTAGACAGAGTGTTGGACATACGTGGATTTGTTGATGCAGACTGGGCTGGGGATCTGGATCACAAAATATCTACAAGTGGGTATGTGTTTAACCTATTTGGAGAAGAAATCAGTTGGATGAGAAAAAGACAGGTTGTTGTGGCACTCTCAACTACAGAAGCTAAATACATGGCAGCCACTCATGAAAGCAAGGAAGCAGTATGGTTACAAAGATTGTGTTCAGGTATTGGGTTGGTACAACAAGCTGTGAGATTAGATTGTGATAGTCAGAGTGAAATATTCCTGGAAAAGAACCCATCTTATCATTCGAAGACAAAGCATATTGATGTTCAGTATCACTTTGTGAGAGACATGGTTGAGGAAAAGAAGATGTTGCTGGAAAAGGTTGACACTTTGAAGAATATTTCAGATTCATTAACAAAGTTTGTCAGCACAGAAAAGTTCTCCTGGTGTAGAGTAACAATGGGAATTTATGCTGTGGATTGTTTACTATACAATCCCCTGGACCACTAGATGCAAAGAAAACAACAAGTGGGAGAATGTTGGGTATGTGTTATATTTTTTGCATGTGTGTGTGTGGGCACGTCAGTTATGACAACTGTGTCTGACGATCCCTCTAGTAGTTCTCTTTGTGTCATGTGAGCTGGGAAATTTCCTAGGGGATCCCAGGGGGGCAGGTATGCCCCCCCCCTGGGTTACGCGCAGCGCCCCCAAATTTTTTTGGGCGTTTTTTTCTATTTTTAGCGGATTTCTAAATTAATCCTGTATTAAGGGATTAGGGTTTTGGTATCTACAAAATACCTAAAAACATTGTATATATTGTATGGTGAATGGTGAAATTCGATATAACTAATATAAGAAAGGTTTTCCCGGTTGAGGGTTTCCGGTATAAAATATTTGTGTACTCTGTGTATGAGCCATTGATTAAACTCTATTTTGCGTAAGAATCTATATGCATTGATTTACTTCACAGGTTTAAAACTTATAGTATTTACCATACTTGGTCATATTTTAGTAATCAACGGGTTGGTGGGTTGGCGAACCTTCATTTCCATCCACTTTCCCATGTCATAAGTCCAATGCTACACTTTCTTTTCTTCAACCATGTCTCTCACAAAGTGATATCGAATATCAACATGCTTTGTCTTTGAATGATAAGTCAGGTTCTTCGCCTAAAACATTGCACTCTGACTATCAAAATCTATCCTTACAGCTTGTTGTACCAACCCAATACCTAAACACAATATTTTTAACCATACTGCTTCCTTACTTGCATGAGTGGTTGCCATGTATTCAGCTTTTGTAGTTGAAAGTGCGACTACAACCTGTCTTTTTCCCATCCAACTTATTTCCCCTCCAAACAGGTTAAACACATACCCTCTTGTAGATTTCCTACAATCCATATATCCAACATAGTATGCATCCAAAAATCCATGTATATTCAACACTCTGTCCAATCTAGGTCTTCCTTAGTAGCACAATCCATAGCTAGAAGTGCCACGTAAATACCTGAAAACCCTTTTTACTGCTATCCAATTCTCCTTCCATGGTTTTGACATATACCTATTGAAAACTCCCAATGCATGTGCAATGTCCGGTCTAGTACAAACCATTGCATACATCAAACTTCCAACTGCACTCACATATGGAACATGAGACATGTCCTCCTCCTCTTCCCGTGTCTTGGGACACTGATCCACAGATCAATTTACACCAACAAGAATAAGAACCTTGACCGGTTTACATTCATGCATATTAAACCTCTGCAATATTGTCTTGATATATTTTCTCTGATTTAACTAGAGTTTCCTCTTTTTCTGATATTTTTTAATTTCCATTCCAAAAATGAAATTTGAAGCACTGAGATCCTTCATGTCAAATTTAGAGGACAATTGAGTTTTCACATCCTGGATAATCTCCTTGTTGTTTCCTATCAACAACATGTCATCCACATACAAGACCAAATAAATCAAAATATCGCCAATTAATTTAAAATACACACAATGATCCTCTTTGCTTCTTGTGAAACCAAGTCCCAACATATAAGTATCAAATTTTTTATACCACATCCTTGGTGATTTATTTAAACCATACATGGACTTTTTCAGCTTACGTACCATCTCCTTCTTTCGCTTTACAGAAAATCCTTTCGGCTACGTCATATAGATTTCTTCTTCCAAATCCCAATGTAGTAATGATGTCTTCACATCCATCTGTTCTAATTCAAAATCAAATGCAATAACAACAGATAACATAAATATGATAGAGGTTAACTTGACAACAGGAGAAAAAATCTCACCAAAATCAATTCCCTCAACCCGGGAATAACCCTTTGCTACTAACCGAGCTTTGTATTTATCCACTTTTCCTTCTGCACTCAGCTTCTTTTTAAATACCCATTTGTTGCCAATGGGATTTCTTCTAGTCAGATACTCCACTAGATCCCAAGACTCATTCTTATCCAAGGCTGCCATTTCTTCGTCAATGGCATTTTTCCATAGATTTCCATCCTCTGAATCCACTCCCTCCCTAACAATTCTAGGATCATCATCAGTGATAGAAAAATAAAAAATTGAACGAAAATTAGATGGAGTATACCTTTCTGGTAGCCTTTTTTCTCGAACCAATCTCCTCAATACTGGAATATGAGGATCTTCTTCTTCTTATTCATGTTCTTCTATAGAGTCTGATTCATCATCCTTTTTTTAAAACTCTATTTTCTCTGGTTCTTCCTTACTTCGTAGGACTTCCTGTTAACAACATCCTTCATATCTCTAAATACCACATCTCGATTATACACTACCTTCTTAGTTTCTGGGTTCCAAAGCTTATAACCTTTGAGACCATCTTTATATCCAATAAAGATACACTTTCCATCCTTCTTATTTAGCTTACTCTTGTTTTCCTTTGGAACATGAACATATGCATCACAACCAAATACCTTGAGATGTGTGAGAGAAGGTTTCTTACCAGTCCATACCTATTGAGGAGTTTTTTCATCCAGTGTCAATGAGGGTGATTTGTTGACCAGGCAACATGCAATACCCACTGCCTCTGCCCAGAATTCTTGCCCTAACCCAACACCAATGAGCATGCACCTTGATTTTTCCATCAACATCCTATTCATCCTTTCTACAACTCCATTTTGTTGAGGTGTATATGGAGTAGTCTTTTGCCTTGTTATACCATGCTTATTACGGAATTCTTCAAATTCATTCCCGCAGAATTCTCTGCCATTATCTATCCTCAACACCTTAATTATTTTCTCTGTTTGATTCTCAACAAGAGCCTTAAACTCTTTAAACATGTTAAATACTTCACATTTCTTCCTGAGAAAATATATCCAAGTATTCATCAAGAAATCATCTATAAATGAGACATAGTACACAGATTTTCCCAATGATGGGACTGACATAGTTCCAAAAACATCACTGTGAACTAGCTGTAAAATTCATTCTGCCCTCGTTACACCAGAGGGGAATATTACCCAATTCTTCTTCCCATATACACAATGTTCACATAAATCAAAATCCAGAGAGCAGTTAGACATACCTTCAAACATATCTTTACTGTGTAGTAGTCGAAGGCCCTTCTCTCCGATATGCCCCAGTCTTTGATGCCACAACATAACCTTTTCTCCAGAGACTGTAGGAGTTTTTTCTTCTTCAACTCCAATATCAGGAACAATGGAACTATTACACCCATCACTAATAGTGCTTCCATGCACCTTATACAGAGTTCCAAACTGAACTCCCTTCAACAACACCATTTCTCCTCGAACCATCCTAAAGGTTTCCTTTTCAAATATTGTTTTTACCACTGCATCGTCCATTTTTATTATAGAAATCAAAATTTTCGCCAATCATGGGATGCGCAGAACTCCAGGTAGTTTTCTAATCCTTCCTTCTATGAACCTCAACTTGAATTTTCCTCGACCTATGATTATGGTTGTCGAGTCATCACCTAGGAAAACATTACCTCCATCATACCTTTCATATTCACAGAACCACTCCCTGTGGGGAGTCATATGAAGGGATGCAACTGAGTCAACCAACCATGCCACATGATTTTCATGTGTCCTTGAAGAATCCAAGTACACATCCCCTCCTTCCTTGGAGGCATTTTCTTCTGTAGAAGGAGATTCTTCATATCCCTTCTTTTTCTCAACTTTGGATCTACATTGCTTCTTGTAGTGCCCTTATTTTCCACATCTCTAACATACCTTTACAAACTTTCCAGAAGATTTATATCTACCCTTAGACTTAGATATCCCACTTGAGAACTTAGATCTATTTCTTTCCTCGTAGCATCCTCTTGCAAATAATGTCTATATGATCTATCCTTCCACGTTCTTTCGTCTAATCTCCTCTGACAACAAGGATGAGACCACTTCATCAAAATTCAAGGCAGTTGTATTACTACCTATGGCCACAACTAGACTATCCCACGAATTTGGTAAAGAACACAATAAAATGATACACTTATCTTCATCTGAAATTTTAATCTCCACAGATACTAACTGACTTACCACAATATTGAAGGCATTCAAATGTTCTTCCATTGAGTCTCCATATCTCATCCTCGGGTTATATAGCTTCTTTCTCAGAAATAGTTTATTTACTAGGGACTTAGAATGATACAACTTCCCCAAGTTATCCCATAAATCCTTGGTTATAGCTTCCTCTGATACATTCAGTAATACTGAATCTGAGAGACACAGTCGGATTGTGCTCTTCGCCTTCCGATCCAAATTTTTCTAGTCATCTGCTGAAGTTCTTGTAGGTGCAGTACCTAGATCCACCATGATCCACTGATGTTTGTCTACCAACAGATCTTCTAGCTTGAGCTTCCATAACTCAAAACTTTTCCCATTAAACTTCTCGATCTCCATTTTTGAATTGCTCGCCATTTATTTTCACCTAAAAAATCAATACCACAGATCTCTCACTATAAAAAGGATTATCACAGTTCCGAGCCAAACCCTTTACCACAAGGGCGTCCCCCTGAAGCCAACAAATATCTGAAGCCAACAAAGCCAACAAATTCATCATGTGAGAAAGAAAAGGAAGAAATTAGTGCAAGAGGAAGAGAATAATCTTATAGAAAATGACATCCAAATATTTTCTCTAGAGGACATGGAGCTAGAAGTAGAGATTGAGAAAATATTTCCCGCAATGGAACAACCAAAAAATATGGCTCAACAATTTTTTTTATTGGAATTCATTGCAAGTGAGACTTTTAGTGAGGAAGAATCCTTCACCTTTCAAAGTGTTGTTTTTGATAAGGAGTCTAAAAAGTTGATTGTCGAAAGAAGTGACCAGAAGAATAAAAAGGGAAAGTCTCGCTCAGAGGTTGACCTAAAGGACATGCGACCGTCCCAAATTTATAAAATCCACAGGGCAACCAAGGATGCTCTTGATGATTCTATTGATGGTCTAGAAGATAAAAATTCTAGGTTAAAAGAAAGGATCCGAAAACTGGAAAATTCCTTAATGCCTCTTCCAATCATGGCAAGTCCTTTGTCAATGGTTAAACCTGTTATTAAGTTAAAATGATCTTCTAGTTTACTCACATCAGTTCGAAGTTATGTAGAGAAAAAAATTAAAAAGAGAATGTCATTGATAACAGAAGCATCAGAGGTATAAAAAAATATTGTTTATTTCGGCTCAAGGGCACATGATTTTCATCAGAATATCCAAGCTGATTTAAATAATGAAGAAGGTTTCTACACTGATGTTGTCTTGACATTTGGAATTAAAGTCTCAAACATAACAAAATTAAAAAGAAGAGAAGAGGATCTTCCTTTTCCAAGTTGAATTAAACAATTGAATGCTTGTTGGAAGGAAAAGATCAAGAATTTGAATAACATTGTCCAAGCATGCAACGAAGCCATAGTAAAAAGAGAAGAATTGTTCAAAACACTCACGAAGATAGATCTGGAATGAAGCACTGATGAGGTAAAATACCCTAAGTTAATTCTCAATTCAATGTTTATGACAAAGCAACAATTTGATGAACAAGTTGAGATATTAAAGGGGTTATCAGTTGAGAAATTCTATGGCATAATTAAATATACTGAAGAAGAAATAGATAATTGGTTGGTTGATTATTCTGTAACAAATAAAGATATTGAGGAGGAAATACATGGAATTTCTCATGACTTAAGAGACTTGGAAGGTGAAGTATTCCATATCAAATTCAGGCATGAAATAAATGTTGCACCAATGAAAAACTACATTGAATATTGGTTTAAAAAGGCAATTGATAATCTAACTAAAGAAGGCCAAGAAGCAGTAGTTGAGACAGTTCCTATAATCGTCAATGAGGACAATAAAAGGAAAACAGCAAGCGAGGGAATGAGGGAGAAACCATATGATCCAGATTTTATCAGCAGAACGAAATGAATACAAATTATTAACAGGTGCTTAACACCAAAATAACAGAGATATAGTAAAACTGGTTTTCTATTCAATAAAGAAATAAGCTGGAAACTGTAAAATGCAGTAGAAACAAGCTTGCTGGTATGGTGGCGGCTTATCTCTAAGAAGAGATGTGACGGCTGCGCTCATTCACAAGAAGATGATTACAATGAGGCTCTGAAGGCCTTTTTACAGTAAACAAGAATGCCAAAAAACCCTAGACATCCAAAACCCTAACCCTAGGAGATGAATCGCCAAAAGTCATGTGGGCCCCGTTTGGGTAAGTCAGTACATCAACTTCCCGGGGTCATAACTTTTCCATACAATCTCCGTTTTAGGCATATGATAGCCCATTGGAAATATCTATTCGAGCACTACAACAGTTGCATAAAATTTCATGATGAAATTTTGCGAATCGAAAAAACTGCTAAAAATAGTAAATTATCAAAATTGCTAGAAAGTTGTTTTGAGCCTGCTGGAAAAGGTGGGTGGCCACCGATATCCACCTGGATCAATCCTCCCTCCTTAGGAAGCAATGGTCTCCATTGAGTTGAGTTCCCCCATCAGATGAGGAAATTTATGTTGAATTTGGCCCCGGGTGAGCCACTTGCCTTGGTGCAGGAGCTGCCCTGCTTTGACAACTTGATAAAGCTGGATCCTTTGTTGTCGAGTTCCCTTGATCTGTGTGTCCACAATATGATCATTGGATGCCTGTTGTATGAAGTCATGGTTGAGATATGTTGGTGTTAGTTGTTCTGCTATGTCTAAGGTGTCCAATAATGGTGGGAAATAAGGCCGAAGGAGGTCCACGTTGAACACTGGCTGCAGGCCAAGGTAAGGAGGAATGTTGATCTCAAAAGCATTATCCCTCACAGACTTGGTGATATTTTACAACCCATAACGGAGTGGATGAAGCTTCTGATGGGGTCCTGTAAGGCGTTCTTTCTGCAAGTGCAACCAAACTTTGTCGCCCACCTGAATCTTATGTGCCACCCGATGTTGATCATGGTGTTGTTTGTATTTGTCATTGTACTTCTGTAGGATATCCTGAACCTGTTGGTGGATGTGTTGGATCTGCTCAATGAAATGGGTGTCTTTGTCAGCTTTAGTTGGAGAAGGAGATGATTCGGTCGAGGTGACCGCAAGGGGAAGTGCAACATCTATGGGACCCAATGGTTGGAATCCCAACCCCACCTGAAAGGGGCTATGGCTGGTTGAGCTTTGATACCACTGATCCGGATTTTATGAGCATAAAAAAATGAATATAGATTATTAACAGGTGCTTAAAACCAAAATAACAGAGATACAATAAAACTAGTTTTCTATTCAATAAAGAAATAAGCTGGAAATTGTAAAATGCAGCGGAAACAAGCTTGCTGGAATGGTGGCGGCCTATCTCTGAGAAGAGATGTGACGGTTGCGCTCATTCGCAAGAAGATGATTATAATGAGCCTCTGAAGGCCTTTTTACAATAAACAAGAATGCCAAAAAACCCTAGACATCCAAAACCCTAGCCCTAGGAGATGAAGCGCCAAAATTCATGTGGGCCCCGTTTGGGTAAGTCAGTACATCAACTTCTCGGGGTCGTAACTTTTGCATACGATCTTCGTTTGAGGCGTATGATATCCCATTGGAAAGATCTATCTGAGGAATACAACAGTTGCACAAATGCAATCACAACATACCCCAAAAAACATCATTTAGGGCCTCAAAACGGCTCTGGAAGTTTAGGACCCGAAAAACTGCTAAAAATAATAAATTATCAAAATTGCTAGAAAGTTGTTTTGAGCTAGCTGGAAAAGGTGGGTGGCCACCGATATCCACTTGGATCAATACTCCCTCCTTAGGAAGCAATGGTCTCCATTACGTTGAGTTCCTCCATCAAATGAGGAAATTTCTGCTGAATTTGGCCCTGGGTGAGCCACTTGCCTTGGTGCAGGAACTACCCTACTTTGACGACTTGATAAAGCTGGATCCTTTGTTTTCGAGTTCCCTTGATCTGTGTGTCCACAATATTATCATTGGATGCCTGTTGTATGCAGTTGGGGTTGAGCTCTGTTGGTGTCAGTTGTTCTGCTACGTCTGAGGTGTCTAATAATGGTGGGAAATAAGGCCGAAGGAGGTCCACATTGAACACTGGGTGCAGGCCAAGAAAAGGAGGAATGTTGAGCTCAAAAGAATTATCCCCCATGACCTTGGTGATAGTGTACGACCCATAACAGAGTGGGAAAAGCTTTCGATGGGGTCCTGTAAGGCGTTCTTTCTGCAAGTGCAACCAAACTTTGTCGCCCACCTGAAACTTATGTGGCACCCGATGTTGATCATGGTGTTGTTTGTATTTGTCATTGCACTTCTGTAGGATATCCTAAACCTGTTGGCGGATGTGATGGATTCGCTCAATGAACCAGGTGGCTTTGTCAGCTTCAGTTGGAGTAGGAGATGAGTCGGTTGAGGTGACCGCAAGGGGAAGTGCAACACCTATGGGACACTGTAACACACCCACTACGAAAATCAAAATTTTTCGGCCTTTTTCATCTTTTCTCCGATGAACAGAATTCCCCAAATCCCTATGGGACCTGATGCAGACCCTGTTATCCCTTAACCACACTCATATGATCGACGGCTATGACCACAGGCCTTATCGAGGAGGTGCTCTTCAGCTTTCATGATTCGGGAAATCGCGGTGCATGTATTCCCCTTTCTCTCTTGTCTTTCGAAGGGCTGAAATCCAAAATGGATCTAACTGCTTAACATGATTAACAACGACCTAGGTTAAGTCCGGGCATTCTACCCTTCGAGATTTCGCATACCGAAACTTCAGGGGATGCGATGACAAGAGGTTTTACTTCTGGGTTTCCCGGGAGCCAAAACTCTGAAAACGCCAATTCTAAACATGCTTCACTGTTTTGGGGTTTCCTCCATCGGGATTTCGGGGTATGTGACGACATGAGGTCTCGCACCTGGTTTTCCCGGGAACCGAANTATATATATATATATATATATGTATGTATGTATGTAGGATTCAGAGTTTCGGTTCCCGGGAAAACTCCGAAACTCTGAATCCTACATACATATATATATTTCGGGAATTCACAAACCGGGTTTTCGGGACTGGCGAGCACAAGAAGACTTGCCATTAGGTATCCCGGGTATCGAAATACCGAAACACCCTACCTCATCCGTGCTATTATTATTTCGGGGTTTCGTATGCCGAGATTTCAGGATATGCACAGACAGGAGGCCTCGCACATAGGTTTCCCGGGAGACGAACCTTTGAAACCGGTATTCATTTCTAAGCTCATTTCAGGGTTTCTCCTCTTGGGATTTCGCATTATAAAACGTCAAGGGGTTCATGCCCTTCGACACTCTCGAAGCCGAAACACCAAAGTATCATATTTATGCGCACTAGGCCATCTCGGGGTTTCACTAGTCAGGATTTTGGGACTTGCGAGTACAAGGAAATACAGCCTTGAGTATTCTGACTTCCGAAATGTCAAACTATCGTAACATGTCCGCGTATTGTCCTTTCAGGATTTCACCCATTGGGATTTTGGGACTGGCGTGTACAAGGGACTTGCCTCTAGGTATCCTGGGTGTTGAAATACCGAATCACCATAACTTGTCCATGCCTCGTCATTTCGGGATTTCGTATGTCGAGATTTCGCGAGTCGTGAGGACAAGGGTTCTTACCCTCTTGTTCCCCAGGTTCTGAAATGTCGAAACGCTTACCGACCGCCACGTGTTCTCTATAGCTGGATGGTCCATGTACTCCCATGGGTCTTGGGATCGACGGTCCCATTTTCTTCGTTACTTGCAAAGGTTAAAAAGGGGTCGAGGCATTAACACCTGTGTTCCTTCATCCAATTTAACAGTCGTAACAGCCCTTAGATCCTCCGAAAGGATCTTGTTCATGCATTTAGCAAGAGGAGGGGTATCCTGGGTACCGAACCTCTGAAATATCACAAATCATCAATGCTAGTTTATTTTTGGGTTTCGCAAATCGGGATTTTGAGACTGGTGAGTACAAGGGAACCTTCCCTTATGTGTCCCGGGTACCAAAACACCGAAACATCACCACGAATCATGCTATACTCATTTCGAGGTTTCACTAATTGGGATTTCACGCTTGGCGAATACAAGAAAAACTGACCCTTGGGTTTCTTGGTTGCCGAAACACCGAAATACCGAGCTCTAAGAGACCCACTCTCTCTCATGCAAGGTTTTCAAACTTAGGCCTTAAAGTCCTTCATCGGGTTCCTGGGTAGCTTTCCACTAGGTTTTATGACCAGACTGAGAGGTTTTCTTAAATCCCCGAGCTGTTAACATTTATGATAGATAATAAGCAAATTTAGGATTTTACCAAGGCGGTAGTCCTTTCAGGGAACTTACCCAGGCTCTAGAATGTAAGGGAACGATCCCAAGAGGGTGTCCCTGTGGGGAATCTATCTAGGGCAGCATGAGAGGTAATTTAAAGGGAACAAATCTCCCGAGAGCAGACTTGAAAGTTGACTTCGTTCAAATACATACATATATATATATATATATATATAAACCGAATGTGGTCATTCTAACATAAGCATGCAACCACCATTTTCGATCAAAACACCATGCATACATTTCTACACATAAACCATTCATAAGTTTTCAAACCATGAGCATATATTCCAATATATTCAATGCAAGACACAAGATATAAAACACTTATCAGAAAAACATCGGGTGTGATGCAACTGCTGAGAGGGGTGCTCATTTCCACCCAACCGTAGGCTCAACGACTCCGAATGGATTTACCACTAGCCACCCCCGAGCTATACCAGGATGCTTGAGACTCTCTGTCTCGGTTCTTCAACGATCGAGAACGAAGGTTACTCTCCTTCTTCTCTACTATCGCTCACTCTGTATTTTTTTCCAGAGTTCTTCCGATCTCTTTTCCTGCGATCCCCCTCCTTTGTGCCCCCCTTTCCACACCTTTTACCTGCCTTTTCTTTTCTAGCGAGGTTGCGTGCGGCATGAATTTCCCCATGGTGGTCAGGTATGAGGCCTCCACGGATGGGCGGTTCACCCCCATCCCTCATTACTCATGAGGAGCCTCTTCACCTACCATCCTAGCGAGTAATTCATTTCAGGGCCAGCGAGCGGCTCTTGGTTCTCCGGGCCAGTGAAGACCAAATACGGTATTGGTTTTTGGTGGAAGTTAACTCCACCATCCCAGGTGCCTTCCACCACCTTTCTTTAGCCATCATGGTCTATTTTTCAGCAC
>ML808503.1:87291-102417 GCA_009831015.1 Picea engelmannii | reverse complement strand
TCATATGTATGATAATGTAAAGAATGTAACTATTACTTATCATATAAAGAAAAAGAGTTTTTTTATCCTGTATGGGTTTCCTCAGGAAATATCTGTCTCTGTGTTTCTCATAGATGTGACTAATGTTGAATGTGCCATTGTTTATTTCCCTGCATTATTGTGATCATTATTAGTGTTTCAACAAAGAGTTTAAAAGAAGCATAATTGTTTAAGCTCGGTAACAACTGATTCACCCCGCCCTCTCTGTTGTCCAACACCTACTGCCCTCCTTTCATCAGAATCTCCGTCTCTATTGTGGGAGCCCTCCCCCACTTCATGGTGAGTCACCATTCTATACGTTGATAATCCCCATGGTTGATCTTCTGCTTGTGTGCAAAAGGAAAAACGTTGGTTGTTAGTCAATGTTCATATTCATTTATAACCAGTACATAATTCATATTTTTCACATGCACACACACCATAGGAGTTTTTCATTCTTAACTTTGACTTTTAATTCAGAAGGTTAAGACATGGGGTTACTCCTTTTAACAGTACTCCGAGTGGAGTCTCTGCGCAACCCGTTCATGAGCCCAAGCAGGCCAAGTGTTGTAATCATGCTTTGATACCAATTTGTAACACACCCACTACGGAAATCAAAAAATTTCGGCCTTTTTCATATTTTCTCCGATGAACAGAATTCCCTGAATCCCTACAGGACCTGATAAAGACCCTACTATCCCTTAACCACACTCATATGATCGACGACTATGACCACATGCCTTATCAGGGAGGTGCTCGTCGGCTTTCGTGATTCGAGAAATCGCGGTGCATGTATTCCCCTTTCTCTCTTGTATTTCAAAGGGCCGAAATCCGAAATGGATTTAATCGCTTAACACGATTAAAAGTGACCCAGGGTAAGTCTGGGCCCTCTACCCTTAGGGATTTCACATACCGGAACTTCGGGGGATGCGATGGCAGGAGGTTTCACTTCTGGGTTTCCCGGGAGCCGAAACTCCGAAAATGCCAATTCTAAACATGCTTCATTGTTTTGGGGTTTCCTCCATCGAGATTTTGGGGTATGCAACGACAGGAGGTCTCGCACCTGGTTTTCCTGAGAACCAAAACTATGAATCCTACANATATATATATATATATATATATATATATATATGTCGCTCAGTCCATTTCGGGAATTCACAAACTGGGTTTTCGGGACTGGCGAGCACAAGAAGACTTACCGTTAGGTATCCCGGGTGTCGAAATACCAAAACACCCTACCTCATCCATGCTATTATTATTTCGGGGTTTTGTGTGCCGAGATTTCGGGATATGCACAGACAGGAGGCCTTGCACTTAGGTTTCCCAGGAGTCGAACCTCTGAAACTGGTATTCATTTCTAAGCTCATTTCGGGGTTTCTCCTTTAAGGATTTCGCGTTATAAAATGTCAAGGGGTTCATGCCCTTCGACACTCTGGAAGCCGAAACACCGAAGTATCAGATTTATGCGCACTAGGCCATCTCGGGGTTTCGCAAGTTAGGATTTCGGGACTTGTGAGTATAAGGGAATACACCCTTGAGTATTCCAATTTCCGAAATGCCGAACTATCGTAACATGTCCGCGTATTTTCCTTTCGGGATTTCACCCATTGGGATTTCAGGACTGGCGTGTACAAGGGACTTGCCTCTAGGTATCCCGGGTGCCAAAATACCAAATCACCTTAACTTGTCCACGCCCCGTCATTTCGGGATTTTGTATGTCGGGATTTCATGAGTCGTGAGGACAAGGGTTATTTCCCTCTAGTTCCCCAGGTGCCGAAACATCGAAACGCTTACCGGCCGCCACGTGTGCTCTACAGTTGGACTGTCCATGCAATCCCATGGGTCTTGGGATCGACGGTCCCATTTTCTTCGTTATTTGCAAAGGTTAAAAAGGGGTCGAGGCATTAACACTTGTGTTCCTTCATCCAATTTAATGGTTGTAACAGACCTTAGATCCTCCGAAAGGATCTCGTTCATGCATTTAGCAAGAGGAGGGGTATCCTGGGTACCGAACCTCCAAAACAACACAACTCATCCATGCTAGTTCATTTTGGGGTTTCGCAAATCGGGATTTCGAGACTGGTGAGTACAATGGAACCTTCCCTTATGTGTCCCGGGTACCGAAACACCGAAACATCACCACAAATCATGCTATACTCATTTCGGGGTTTCGCTAATTAGGATTTTGTGCTGGGCGAATACAAGAAAAATTGACCCTTGGGTTTCCCGGTTGCCGAAACACTGAAATATCGAGATCTAAGAGACCCAGTCTCTCTCATGTAGGGTTTTCAAACTTAGGCCTTAAATTCCTTCATTGGGTTCCTGGGCAGCTTTCCACCAGGTTTTATGACTAGACTGAGAGGTTTTCTTAAATCCCTGAACTGTTAAATTCTGTGATAGATAATAAGCAAATTTAGGATTTTACCGAGGCAGTAGTCCTTTCAGGGAACTTACCCCGGCTCTAGAATGTAAGGGAATGATCCCAAGAGGGTCTCCTTGTGGGGAATCTATCCAGGGCAACATGAGAGGTAATTTAAGGGAAACAAATATCCCGAGAGCAAACTTGAAAGCTGACTTCATTCAAATACATAAATATATATATATAAACTAAATGTGGTCATTCTAACATAAGCATGCAACCACCATTTTCGATCAAAACACCATGCATACATTTCTACATAGAAACCATTCATAAGTGTTCAAACCATGAGCATATATTCCAAGATATTCAATGCAAGACACAAGATATAAAAAACTTATCAGAAAAACACCGGGTGTGATGCAACTGTTGAGAGGGGTGCTCGTTTCCACCCAATCATAGGCTTAGCGACTCTGAATGGATTTACCACTAGCCACCCCCGAGCTAGACCACGATGCTTGAGACTCTATGTGTCGGTTCTTCAGCGATCGAGAACGAAGGTTACTCTCCTTCTTCTCTGCTATCGCTCACTCTGTATTTTTTTGCAGAGTTCTTCTGATCTCTTTTCCTGTGATCCCCCTCCCTCGCACCCCCCTTTCCACACCTTTTACCTGCCTTTTCTTTTCCGGTGAGGTTGCGTGCGGCACGAATTTCCCCATGGTGGTCAGGTATGAGGCCTCCACAGATGGGTGGTTCACCTCCATCCCTCATTACTCATGAGGAGCCTCTTCACCTACCATCCTGGCATCTTAAAACCCTAGAAATCCCAAACCCTAACCCTAGGAGATGAAGCGTCAAAAGTCATGTGGACCATGTTTGGGTAAGTTAGTACATCAACTTCTCGTGGTCGTAACTTTTGCATACGATCTCCGTTTTAGGCGTATGATAGCCCATTGGAAATATGTATCTGAGGACTACAACAGTTGCACAAAATTTCATGATGAAATTTTGCAACTGCAACATTCCCCAAAAAACATCGTTTAGGGCCTCAAAACGACTCTGGAAGTTCAGGACCCGAAAAACTGCTAAAAATAGTAAATTATCAAAATTGCTAGAAAGTTGTTTTGAGCCAGCTGGAAAAGGTGGGTGGCCAGCGATATCCACCTGGATCAATCCTCCCTCCTTAGGAAGCAATGGTCTCCATTGCGTTGAGTTCCCTCATCAAATGAGGAAATTTATGTTGAATTTGGCCTCGTGTGAGCCACTTGCCTTGGTGCAGGAGCTGCCCTGCTTTGACAACTCGATAAAGTTGTATCCTTTGTTGTCGAGTTCCCTTGATCTGTGTGTCCACAATATGATCACTAGATGCCTGTTGTATGCAGTGGGGGTTGAGCTCTGTTGGTGTCAGTTGTTATATTACGTCTGAGGTGTCCAATAATGGTGGGAAATAAGGCCGAAGGAGGTCCACGTTGAACACTGGGTGCAGGCCAAGGAAAGGAGGAATGTTGAACGCAAAATAATTATCCCCCGCGGCCTTGGTGATAGTGTATGGCCCATAACAGAGTGGGAAAAGATTCCGAAGGGGTCCTGTAAGGTGTTGTTTCTGCAAGTGCAACCAAACTTTTCCGTCCACCTGAAACTTATGTGGCACCCGATGTTCATAATGGCATTGTTTGTATTTGTCATTGGACTTTTGTAGGATATCCTAAACCTGTTGGTGGATGTGTTGGATATTCTCAATGAACTGGGTGGCTTTGTTAGCTTCAGTTGGAGCAGGAGATGAGTCGGTCGAGGTGACTGAAAGGGGAAGTGCAACATCTATGGGACCCAATGGTTGGAATCCCAACCCCACCTGAAAGGGGTTGTAGCTGGTTGATATATGATACCAATGATCATGATTTTATGAGCAGAACGAAATGAATACAGATTATTAATAGGTGCTTAACACCAAAATAACAGAGATACAGTAAAACTGGTTTTCTATTCAATAAAGTAATAAGCTGGAAACTGTAAAATGCAACGGAAACAAGCTTGCTGGAATGGTGGGAGCTTATCTCTGAGAAGAGATGTGACGGCTATGCTCATTCACAAGAAGAGGATTACAATGAGGCTCTGAAGGCCTTTTTACAATAAACAAGAATGCCAAAAAACCCTAGACATCCAAAACCCTAACCCTAAGAGATGAAGAGCCAAAAGTCACGTGGGCCCCGTTTGGGTAAGTCAGTACATCAACTTCCCTGGGTCGTAATTTTTTCATACGATATTCATTTAAGGTGTATGATAGCCCATTGGAAATATCTATCTGAGGACTACAACAGTTGCACAATTTTTCATGATGAAATTTTGCGACCCGAAAAAAACTGCTAAAAATAGTAAATTATCAAAATTGCTAGAAAGTTGTTTTGAGCCAGCTGGAAAAGGTGGGTGGCCACTGATATCCACCTAGATCAATCCTCCTTCCTTAGGAATCAATGGTCTCCATTGCATTGAGTTCCCCCATCAAATGAGGAAATTTCTGTTGAATTTGGCCCCGGGTGAGCCACTTGCCTTGGTGCAGGAGTTGCCCTGCTTTGACGACTCGATAAAGTTGGATCCTTTGTTGTCGAGTTCCCTTGATCTGTGTGTCCACAATATGATAACTAGATTCCTGTTGTATGCAGTCAGGGTTGAGCTCTATTGGTTTCAACTATTCTACTACGTATGAGGTATCCAATAATGGTGAGAAATAAGGCCGAAGGAGGTCCACGTTGAACATTGGGTGCAGGCCAAGGAAAGGAGGGATGTTGAGCTCAAAAGAATTATCCCCCATGACCTTGGTGATAGTGTATTGCCCATAACAGAGTGGGTGAATCTTATGATGAGGTCCTATAAGGTGTTATTTCTGCAAGTGCAACCAAACTTTGTCGCCCACCTGAAACTTATGTGGCACCCGATGTTGATCATGGCATTTTTTGTATTTGTCATTGGACTTATGTAGGATATCCTGAACCTGTTGGCGGATGTGCTGGATTCTCTCAATGAACCGGGTGGCTTTCTCAGCTTCAGTTGGAACAAGAGATGAGTCATTCGAGGTGACCGCAAGGGGAAGTGCAACATCTATGGGACCCAATGGTTGGAATCCCAACCCCACCTGAAAGGGGTTGTGGCTGGTTGAGCTCTGATACCACTAATCCAGATTTTATGAGAAGAATGAAATGAATACAAATTATTAACAGGTTCTTAACACCAAAATAGCAGAGATACAGTAAAACTAGTTTTCTATTCAATAAAGAAATAAGCTGGAAACTATAAAATGCAACAGAAACAATCTTGCTGGAATGGTGGCGGCTTATGTCTGAGAAGAGATGTGATGGTTGTGCTCATTCACAAGAAGATGATTACAATGAGGCTCTGAAGGCCTTTTTACAATAAACAAGAATTCCAAAAATCCCTAGACATCCAAAACCCTAACCCTAGGATATGAAGCGCCAAAAGTCATGTGGGCCCCGTTTGGGTAAGTCAGTACATCAACTTCCCAGGGTCGTAACTTTTGCATATGATCTCCGTTTTGGGCGTATGATAGCCCATTGGAAAGATATATCCAAGGACTACAACAGTTGCAAAAAAATTCAACATGAAATTTTACAACTGCAACATACCTCAAAAAAGGTCGTTTAGGGCCTCAAAACGGCTCTGGAAGTTCAGGAGTTGAAAAACTGCTAAAAATAGTAAATTATCAAAATTGCTAGAAAGTTGTTTTGAGCCAGTTGGAAAAGATGGGTGGCCGCCGATATCCACCTGGATCAATCCTCCCTCCTTAGGAAGCAAGGGTCTCCATTGCGTTGAGTTCCCCCATCAGATGAGGAAATTTCTATTGAATTTGGCCCCGGGTGAGCCACTTGCCTTGGTGTAGGAATTGCCCTACTTTGACGTCTCGATAAAGATGGATCCTTTGTTGTCGATTTCCCTTGATCTATGTGTCCACAATCTGATCACTAGATGCCTGTTGTATGCAGTCGAGGTTGAGCTCTATTGGTGTCAGCTGTTCTGCTATGTCTAAGGTGTCCAATACCTTGGTGACCTTATCCTCCATGACCTTGGTGATAGTGTACGACCCATAATGGAGTGGGAGAAGCTTCTGATGGGGTCCTGTAAGTTGTTCTTTCTGCAAGTGCAACCAAACTTTGTCGCCCACCTGAAACTTATGTGGCACCCAATGTTGATCATGGCGTTGTTTGTATTTGTGATTGGACTTCTGTAGGATATCCTAAACCTATTGGTGGATGTGCTGGATCCGCTCAATGAACTGGGTGGCTTATTCTGCTTCAGTTGGAGCAAGAGATGAGTCATTCGAGGTGACCATGAGGGGAAGTGCAACATCTATGGGACCCAATGGTTGGAATCCCAACCCCACTTGAAAGGGGTTGTGGCTGGTTGAGCTATGATACCACTGATATGGATTTTATGAGCAGAACGAAATGAATACAGATTATTAACATTTGCTTAACACCAAAGTAATAGAGATACAGTAAAACTGGTTTTCTATTCAATAAAGAAATAAGCTGGAAACTTTAAAATGCAGCGGAAACAAGCTTGTTGGAATGGTGGCGGCTTATTTCTGAGAAGAGATGTGATGGTTGCGCTCATTCGCAAGAAGATGATTACAATGAGGCTCTAAAGGCCTTTTTACAATAAACAAGAATGCCAAAAAACCCTAGACATCCAAAACCCTAACCCTAGGAGATGAAGCACCAAAAGTCATGTGGGCCCCATTTGGGTAAGTCAGTACATCAACTTCCAGGCGTCGTAACTTTTGCATATGATCCCCATTTTAGGCGTATGATAGCCCATCGGAAAGATCTATCCGAGGAATACAACATTTGCACAAAATTTCATAGTGAAATTTTGCGACCGCAACATACCCCAAAAAACATTGTTTAGGGCCTCAAAACAGCTCCAGAAGTTCAGGACCCGAAAAACTGCTAAAAATAGTAAATTATCAAAATTGCTAGAAAGTTGTTTTGAGCCAGTTGGAAAATGTGAGTGGCCACCGATATCCACCTGTATCACCATTATAGTAAGTTTATGTTGATCACATCTTTCTTTTTTATCAATTTTTCATCTAGTTACTCTGCTTCTTTGACTAGAAAGGTTTAACCGACATATGATAACTCCTTCATGTCTTATTTCCAGGTCTTGTTACTCTTTCATCACCCACCATCTTCTTTCCACAGCTTACTTATTGTTTGTATTTTCTTTATGGTCCACAGGAGCCCCAATCCCAATTCTAAGGACAAACACATTTAAATTTCATAGTTTTGTAATAGACTCTATATCTTTCAGAAATCCCAAGAGAACTATTTCAGGATCAGTTTTGACTATATTTTATAACTCTGAGTTTTGAGTATAAGATATTTGAGATTGATATATTATTTTATTTATTTGAGATCCACATTTGTTTACTGATCCAGATGGATATCGGTGGCCACCCACCTTTTCCAACTAGCTCAAAACAGTTTTCTGACAATTTTAGCAATTTACTATTTTTAGCAGTTTTAACTTCCAGGGCCATTTTGAGGGTCTAAATGAAGGTTTTTCAGGATAGAGCTCCTCAATGATAGTTGAAGGAATAATTTACCCCCCAAATGAATCTTCTCGAATATTCCTTTCCAACGGGCTATCACATGCCTAAAACGGAGATCGTATGCAAAAGTTACGACCCCGGGAAGTTGATGTACTAACTTACCCAAACGGGGCCCACATGACTTTTGGCACTTCATCTCTTAGGGTTAGGTTTTTGGATGTCTAGGGTTTTTGGAATTCTTGCTTATTGTAAAAAGGCCTTCAGAGCCTCATTGTAACCTTCTTCTGGTGAATGCGCGCTACCGTCACATCTCTTCTCAGAGATAAGCCGCCACCATTCCAGCAAGCTTGTTTCCGTTGCATTTTACAGTTTTAGCTTATTTCGTTATTGAATAGAAAACCAATTTTACTATATATCTGTTATTTCATGTTAAGCACCTATTAATAATTTGTATTCATTTCGTTCTGCTCATAAAATTCAGATCAGTGGTATCAGAGCGGTCTGCTCCTTGTCGTCTTAATGCATGTCCCGAACGAGGTCGAAGTACAAAGAGTTGGGTCTCGAGCTTGTTTCTCTTGAGGAAAGAAGCTCTCGCACACCCAAGCGACTTCCCATGGCAAGAGAAAAGAAAGATGATGGGACAGTAGATCCTTTCAAACTATTGATTGAGGAATCCCTCACGGAACAAAGGAATGAGATGATGGATAGTTTCGTACAAATCCTTCGACGACTACCAACAGGCGACACATCTTCTTCGAATGGAGGCGCCGCCCCCTTCAAGGTACAAATAAACTTCGATATTCCTATATTTGAAGGTTAGATAGACATAGATGTTGTAGACAAGTGGTTGGATCTACTAGAAGGGTATTTTTCTGTCCATAACTTTTCGAATAAAGAAAAGATTACTTTTGCGCTCCTCAAAGTCATTCCCCATATCAAAGATTGGTGGGTAACTTTCTGTGAGCAAAAGGAAACAGAGGAAACCTCATTATTTTCAGTCATGGCCACCTGGGAATCCTTTAGCGATGTTATTAAGGAACAATACTATGTTGTCAGAAGTTATGACACCCTGTATACCAAATGGACCACACTGGGCAAGAAAGAGACTAAGCAGTGCCAGATTTCACAAATATCTTCCATATTTTGCGCACCAAGTTGGGTATCAAATATTCGGACTGACATATGGTGCTCAAGTATCGCGATGCTCTGCATAGATACATCCAGACCGAAATCGAATTTCTAGACATCTCATCCTTGGGCGCGGCCTACCGATATGCCATCAAAATCGAGCAGAAGCTCAAACAAAAGATACGACAATCTGGGCCTGGTAACCCCGCACAACAAAAGCCAGGAAAGGGCAGCCCCAACCCACCAAACAAAGGGCAGAGCAAATATGGATAGTATCAGGACAACCAGTCCAAGCCGCAAGCAAAGAAGGACACCGGAAAGACAAAGAAAGATACTGGGAAGTGGTGTGACTTCGATAAGATCCCTTGGCATAACACTGCTGACTGTCGCTCAAAGTAGTCGTTGGTGGCCGAAGTGAAAGCCTCTGAATTAGATGCAGATTATGACTCTGAACTAGAACCAAAAAGGGGAAGACGAATCATTGACGCGGAACCTAGTGCCACTGTTGCTACCACCAAGCTCCAGCCTGGTGAACCAGACGAGCCAGAAGAAGGAGAGCGCCTCTTCCATTCACAGATGTGGGTAAAAGGCACCCTGTTGCACTTCATCATTGATAGCAGTAGCCAGAAGAACCTCATCTCAGCATAGGTCATCAAGTGGTTGGCCTGCCAACAACGCCGCACCCACAACTATACACCATTGAATGGCTCCGCCAAGGAAGCGATCTCCGCGTCAACTAACAGTGTCGACTATCGTACGACATCAAGCCCTTCAAAGATGAGGTATTGTGTGATGTTGCTCCTCTCGAAGTTTGTGATGTTCTTTTGGGCCATCCTTATTTATGGAAACGTCATGTTGTATATGAGTCTAGGCCTCATAGTGCTATTATTACTTTGAACAGGAAATTGTACAGGATACCTGAGGCAATCCCACCTAGTGCTATTTCCTTGATCTCTGCTAAGAAATGCAGGAAGGTCATCTCTCAGATGGGGAAGTTTGTCTTCTGCGTGATTCTCTCTCAGAATAAGTGAAAGATCACAGCCACATCCAGGGTCTCTGTGATCGACCTCTCCACACAGTAGAAGCAAGTAGATAGGGTCGTGAAAGAATACTCAGATATCTTCTCCTCACCTATAGGGGTACCTCTGCACTGCCAGGTCAAGCACCCCATCGATCTAACCCCTGACGCACCGCTACCCAATGGGCCAATCTATCGTCGCTCTTTGTTAGAGAATGAGGAGATCAAGCGACAGATCCAAGAACTGCTCCACAAGGGGCACATTCGCCCCAGCTCATCACCTTGCGGGAGCCCAATCGTGCTGGTACAGAAGAAAGATGGAACCTAGCAACTCTGTATTGATTACTGCGCTTTGAATAAAATCACAGTCCAAAACCAGTACCCGATTCCCCGAATCGATGACCTCCTTGATCAACTCACGGGGGCCAAATACTTTAGTAAGATTGATCTGAAGTTTGGCTACCACCAGGTCCCGATAGAACAGACAGATGTATGGAAGACTGCCTTCAAGTCAAAGGAGGGCCTTTTTGAATGGTTGGTCATGCCCTTTGGTTTGAAAAATGCTCCAGCCACTTTCATGAGGATGATGGACGATATCCTACGTCCATTCACCAATACTTTTGCAGTGGTGTATCTGGATGACATTCTAATTTACAACAAGACTTGGGCCGAACACTTGCAGCATATTCAACAGGTTATGCACACCCTGCGGCAGCACAAGCTATACGCCAACTTGGAAAAATGCTCCTTTGGCATGGACAGGGTCCATTACCTAGGCTACATCATTGATCAACATGGCGTACATGTGGATCCATCCAAGATCCAAGTCATCCGTGACTGGCCAACCCCAACAACACTCACTGAGCTTCAGAGCTTCTTGGGCCTTGCCAATTTCTACCGCAGGTTCGTGTTGGGTTTCTCCCATATTGCATGGGACCTCATCCAAATAAATAGGGGTGGTGGTAAGGCGAAATTTGCGTGGGGATGGTCCCAATAACAAGCGTTTGATGATTTGAAGAAGCGCTTGTGCTCAGCCCCAGTACTTTCACTACCGGACCTGCAACATCCTTTTGAGATCGAGGCAGATGCTTCAGACTATGTTGTGGGCGTCGTTCTCACTCAGCACGACCACCCCGTGACCTATCATAGTGAGACTCTGTCAGATACTTTCTGTCAGTACCCTACTTACGACAAAGAAATGTACTCCATTGTGCAAGCATGCCGCCAGTGGAGATATTACGTTCTTAGGAAGGAGACAATCATCCACACTGATCATAAGCCACTACAGTTCATGCAGACGTAGGGAACATTGAAGAATGACTGTCATCAAAAGTGGTCCACATAATTGCATCAATTCCACCTCAACATCAAGTATAAAATAGGAAGCACCAATTGCGTCGTTGATTTCCTCAGTAGACCACCAGTTGCGGCACTCACCACGGTGCTAGACTCTTACGGCCATGAGACATCTGGATGGCCATATCTATCTTCCATAAAGTGAGTGAGTGAAGCTGATCTGGGAAGCCCACTACAGTCAGGTGGTAGGACACTTCAGAATTGAAAAGACAATGGCGATGCTACAAAAACATTTCTATTGGCTGAAACTTCGACAGGAGGTCAGCAAGTATATCAGGTCCTGCATTGCCTGCACTATTTCCAAACCGTCCACTAACAAACAGGGCCTGTACACCCCTCTTCCTACTCCTAACAGGCCATGGGAATCCATCTCAATGGACTACATGTCGGGCCTCCCGTCCACCAAGCGGGGAAATGACTGTGTTTTTGTGGTTGTTGATCACTTTTCTAAGATGGCAATTATGTTTGCATGCAAGAAGAGCATCACAACAGAGGCCACTGCCAAGCTCTTCTTTGAACGAGTCTGGGTACATTTTGGAATCCCACAAACCATTGTCTCAGATCGGGATAGTCAATTTCTTATCACATTCTGGTCGAGCCTCTAGTCACTGCTGGACACCAATCTCACCAAATCCATGACCTTCCACCCCCAGACAGATGGCCAAACCAAGGTTGTAAATCGAATGATTGTGCATATCCTTCGCATGTATAATTCAAAGCACCCTTGCACATGGGATGAGCACCTTCCCTATGTACAACATAGCTACAACCGGGCCCTGCATAGCTCAACTGGCCACAGCCCCTTTCAAGTGGGGTTGGGATTCCAACCATTGGGACCCATAGATGTTGCACTTCCCCTTGCGGTCACCTCGACCGACTCATCTCCTGCTCCAACTGAAGCTGAAAAATCCACCCAGTTCATTGAGTGGATCCAAAACATCCACCAAAAAGTTCAGGATATCCTACAAAAGTATAATGACAAGTACAAACAACGCCATGATCAAAATCGGGTGTCGCATAAGTTTCAGGTGGACGACAAATTTTGGTTGTACTTGTAGAAAGAATGCCTTACAGGACCCCATCGGAAGCTTCACCCACTCCGTTATGGGCCGTACATTATCACCAAGGTCATGGGGGATAATTCTTTTGAGCTCAACATTCATCCTTTCCTTGGTCTGCACCCAGTGTTCAACGTGGATCTCCTTCGCCCTTATTTCCCACCATTATTGGACACCTCAGAAGTAGCAAAACAACTGACAACAACAGAGCTCAACCCCGACTGCCTACAACAGGCATCCAATGATCATATTGTGGATAGACAGATCAAGGGCACTTGACAACAAAGGATCCATCTTTATCGATTTGTCAAAGAAGGGCAACTCCTGCACCAGGGCAAGTGGCTCACCCAAGGCCAAATTCAACAAAAATTTCCTCATCTGATGGGGGACCTCAACGCAATGGAGACCATTGCTTCCTAATATGGATTTTATGAGAAGAACGAAATGAATACATATTATTAATAGGTTCTTAACACAAAATAATAGAGATACAGTAAAACTGGTTTTCTATTCAATAAGGAAATAAGCTGAAACTATAAAATGCAGCGGAAACAAGCTTGCTGGAATGGTGGCGGCTTATCTCTAAGAAGAGATGTGATGGCAGCACGCATTTGCAAGAAGAAGGTTAAAATGAGTTTTTGAAGGCCTTTTTACAATAAGCGAGAATGCCAAAAACCCTAGACATCCAAAAACCTAACCCTAGGAGATGAAGCACCAAAAGTCATGTGGGCCCCGTTTGGGTAAGTTAGTACATCAACTTCCCGGGGTCGTAACTTTTGCATACGATCTTTGTTTTAGGCGTGTGATAGCCCATTGGAAAGGTATCATCGAGGAGATTCATTTTGGTGTCTCAATCATGCCTTCGTCTATCATTGAGGATCTCAACCCTGAAAAACCTTCATTTAGGCCCTCAAAATGGCCCTGGAAGTTAAAACTTAAAAATAGTAAATTGCCAAAATTGTCAGAAAATTGTTTTGAGCCAGTTGGAAAAGGTGGGTGGCCACCGATATCCATCTGGATCATTTACTCTATTAAATTTTCCTTATTTCTGCATACCATTTTTCTTTTATTTTATGTGATTAGAAAACTTTAGTTTAACTATGATAAATGTGAGGAAATTTTGTTTATCTTTTTCAAATATGAGATGTGTGAGGTTCTTGGTCATCTCTCAGACTCTCTTTTTAAAAACAAAACTTTTTATTTTACTGCAATCTTTATATTTTTTTGAATTTCGCGGTGGACTTTCTCAAAGTCTTATATTATTTTGAAAATCTAGAATTCCAAGAAAATCTTGAAATAAAGAGGAGTAACACCTTTATAAAAATGCAGGGGGATTTGTATCCTTGTTAGGTTGTTGTTTTGGTCCCAATGGATTCAAGTGTCAACATATTTGGCAATGATACTAGGGATTGAATTGAAATTTGAAATCTGGTTTAGCATCTTTTGAAAGATACATAACTTTTCCCCAGGCTGATCAGCCCCACCTGGAAATTGGATTAAATAATCAACGAATTATCTTACATCAGCTATATAATATGGTAATAACAATAGCTGAGACCAGTGAAGAATTGGAAATATCTTGGCATACATTGGTCCAAGAAGAAGAAAGATAAATCCTCTATAGATAGAGGAGAGACGAGGGACAGGACTGAAGAAACGAAAGACTATCTCGAGAAACACAAGAACAAGGTCGGGATTGAAGTTGGATGAATACAAGGGACCCACTACTAGAAGTAAAAGCAAGAAACTCCATATTCTAAGAAGTGGAAAACATACTTATGAAATATCTTTGGACATGGCAAGAAGAAATTAACAACCATGAGAAGAACCACGAAGAGAACCTCATGAAGAAAGACAAGGAGGTGGAGGAGGTGGTAGAAGAAATCAAGAAGACCTAATATTTGGAAATCGAAGAAGAGTGAGAGATTCCCCGATAAATATTCAAGGTGAGCAACATGACCTTTCTGTTATCCCTAAGGGAACCTTGAAAGAATTTTCTGGAGACAAAACAATTGGTTCCAAAAGACACCTTAATTTATTTCTTAATGTTTGTGATTTTCATCAAGTTTAATTTGAGGATGTGATGGTAAGTTTATTTCTTCAAACCTTATCAGGATGATCCTGTGAATGGTATACAACATTACCCACTAGGTGAATTGGCTCATTTAACGATATCGAAGTCATGTTTGTAACTATGTTCACTCCTCCAATTGCATATCATACCCTTCTCAATAATTTCACCTAGATTGGTTTGAGGAACAATGAGAGAATACAAGATTTTAATCTCAGGTTCGACAAAACATTGAGTAAGATTCCAGAAGATAAAGACCTAATGACCCAGTGATACTTGTTTTCTATAAGAATGCAATGCCCCCAAATCTAAAATATGCGATCAGAACATCTCATATGGATACCTTGGAGGAAGCAATGATTAAGGCCACTAAGATGAAATAAATTATGATTGAGACAAGTGTTGACCCCTATATTGTTGGAAATACTAATACAACTGAGAGGGGGGGGTGAATCAGTTGTTTATAAGCTTAAACAATTTTATTCCTTCTTAACAATTATTAATATTTCTTCATGTGTCATCAAGCAACATACAACATATGGATAGTAAGAGTAA
>ML808503.1:26055-74979 GCA_009831015.1 Picea engelmannii | reverse complement strand
CTGTTGCGCGCGTTTTCTTCAATGCGTATGTTTTCTTCAATGTTGTTCCTCCTGTGCTTTATATCCTGCCATTTCTGTTGTTGCCATCAAAGACAACAATCATCAACACGCATTCGTTGCTTGTTCAATATTTGCCAACATATATTATCCATGGAAAAGTACAAAGGAAGCTAGGAGGCCTAAATATTGATGATCAAGGAGCCTCTAGCTCAATAAATAACAAAGAGTAGAAGTCGTGATTGATCCAAAATATAAAAAAAATTGGAGCAGTATTTTATAAGGGAACCATACACGATGTGAAGGTAGACCCTGTTGCGGCACAAGAAACCAAGCAAAAAATTGAAATTGCACAAATGAATATAACCATCAAGAAAATTCAAAATGAGATAACCAGATTAAGAAGGGGGGGAAATTATGTAGTAAATACAAGAATGTCGGTCCAAGAGAAAAGAAGGAACCCTCCCCAAGAAAACAGAGGGAGGTTTGAAAACACTGATAATCCACAAAGACAAAGGGTTCCTAGGCAACCAATCCCAAATGCAGTTGTTCTGAATGATGTATATGATGAGAAAATGGTTGAGCAAGGGAACGATTATTTACCTCATGAAAGTTATGAAAATGTACAGATGGATGGATGCGAGACACCCATGTATATATTTGAAGAAGGCGACAATGACCTTGACTCGCAAGAGAATGTTTCCCAAACATGAACGTTTGTAAATTAATCCAAGACTAAAAATGATTATGAAAAGGAAAAGGAAAAAGATAAAGAAAATGTGAATGAGAAAAAGGCAAATGAAAATGTGACAGATAACGCTCGAAGCAAAAAGCAACACCTGATATCAAACCCTACCAAGATCAAATACAATGTTGTAGAAGACTTGAGTAAGCTAAGGATAACTCTTCCTTTAACAGAAGTGGTAAAGATTCATCAACAAAGGGAAAATATTTTGATATTGTTGGATGATCCATATGGAAAAATGGAGGTTGTTTTTATAAGTCCGAAACAAATCCATAACACATAAACCGTCAAGTTGAGAGGTAAAATCCCACCTTTTTACATTTCAATTGAAAATCGTGATGGTGCACTTCATAATTGCTTAGTTGATACTGGCGTGACCAATAATATTATGCCACTGGAAGTCGTGGAGGAATTGCACATGAGTTGCACCAAATATTATGAGACTAGTGAAATTATATATGCAATTGATTCCAGACAAGTTCCATATTATGGCGAAATCAAAGATTTTTATGCTTGGATCACAGCGGCTCCCCATATTATTACAGTTTTCAATATTGTTGTGGTAGACCTTCCTCCTGCATATGGAGTTGTTTTAGGAAGAGATTGGTCATCTATGATAAGAGGATACATAATGAACGATGGAAGTTGCATGATGCTGCTAGATAAAGAAGGATCAATGGTTAAGGTCCCTCATGAACCCAAGAGACCCTTATCTTTAAAAAAGAAGGATAATGAACTAATGGAAGATTATATAGAAACTGGGATAAGAAACTATGCTATCCTAAACATGGAGCAAATTGAAGACATGGAGAAAATTCAAGATATGGAGAATCAAAGGCATCAATTTGAAGGTTAATCGAGTATGCCATTTGATGTTGCTTGCTCAAATTCTGAGAGTGGAGTTGGAATTGTCCTTGTAAACCCAAGAAATATTGTGCATCCACATGCTATCAGACTTGAATTTGTATGTACCAATAATGAGGCAGAATACGAAGCTTTGAATCAGGGAATTAGTATCACACAAGAAATGAAGATAGAATATCTAATTGTGACAGGTGACTCCGAGTTGGTAATAAATCAAGTTATCCAGAGGTATAAGATTGAAAAAGAAAGACTCAAGATATATTGCAAAAGAGTTAATGAATTGATGGAATCCTTCATCTCTTTCAACATTTATTTTGTCCCAAGGGACAAAATTTAGAAGGCAGATTCTTTATCTTTGGTGGCCTCACTATCAAACCCAGATGGTGTTCATAGAAAAACATATTTTCAAGTAAAAAGAATATTCCAACCTTTTGTACCAAATAATCATGATTATTTACAAGTATTTGAGAATGTTGAACAATTGGAAATTTTTTTGATGAATGATGATGAAGATGAAGACAATCACATAACTGTTGTCCTGAGGAATTGTATTCAATTTAGGTCTCTTTTTACAAGAGATTATCATGTTAAAAAAATTCTGGAATAAGTATCGCTCTGAAAGGTCCAAGAAACAAGAAAAATTAATATTGGAACTGATAGTTCCCCAAAATACGTCAATTTGGGAGTTGATTGCACAATTGACGAAGTTGACCAATATGTTGCATTATTTAAATAATATCTCGATGTCATCGCATGGAGTTATGATGATTTGAAGGCATATGATAAAACAATACTTCAACATATTATTCCCTTGAGAGAAGGGGCAAAGCCTATCAAGCAGAAGATAAGGATAATGATCCCCAAATTAAAACCACTGGTAAAGGTTGAATTGGAGAAATTAAAGAGGGTTGGAATAATATACCCCATTACACATTTTGATTGGCTTTCAAACCCTATGATAGTGAGAAAAAAGACTGGGGATATCTAGATGTGTGTAGATTTCAGGGATATTAACAAATCAAGTATAACGGATAATTATCCTGTGCATAACATGGAATTTCTTCTCCAACAAGTCACAAGATCAACCAACGTGTCCATGTTAGATGGTTTTTTCAGGGTATAATCAAGTCTTGGATGTTGAATAAGACAGACCAAAACAACTTTCATAACACCTTGGTAGACATATGCATATGCTCAGATGCCCTTTGGTTTAAAAAATGAAGGAGCTACATTTCATAGGGATATGGATCATGATTTTCAGGGGTTGATAGGAAAATTCATGGTGGATTATCAAGATGATTTAACGGTACACTAAAAAAAAGGAGTGATCACATTCATCACATGAGGAAATTTTTTGACAGGTGTAGGTTATATGGTGTTTCCTTAAATCCAAATAAATGTTTATTTGATGTATCCCAAGGCAAACTATTGGGTAATATTGTGTGCAAGGAAGGAATTAATAGATCCAGAAAGAGTTAAAGCTATGAATGAACTCAACCCCCCATCATCTAAGAAGGGATTTCAATCATTCTTTGGCAAGATCAACTTTGTACGGATATTTTTCTCTGACTATGCAAGTATTGTGAAGCCGATCAATTTATTGTTGAAAAGGGAACAAAGGTTTGAATGGACCACTGATACACAAGAAGGTTTTAATAATGTCAAAAATTCAATCACTACAACTCCATTCCTCATTAGCCCAGATTTTCAAAGAGACTTCATCATTAATTCATTCTCTACAGAAACAATTGTTGCATCTATTCTTACTGAGAGGAATACCAAGGGTGAAGAATTGTCAATTAGCTTCATGAGAAAGAACCTTCATGATTATGAACTGAGATATTCAGAATTGGAGAAGCAATCCCTATATCTTGTGAAATATGTGGCGCACATTCGGTATTACATACAAAATTCTCATGTCATTGGGTATGTTCCATCCTCTCCTGTGAAGATGCTTTTAAATCAGCAATTGAGAGAAGGAAAATGGGCAAACTAGCTGGCAAAGATTCAAGAATATGATAATGAAATTAAACTTTTGAAGCCAGTCAAAGGCCATTGTTTATGTAGTCTCATTTCAAATAGTGATTCTTTGGATTGAGTGATTTCAATATTAGTAGGAGAACCCATGGAAGATTCAGTGTGGTATAGAGATATTGTATTCTACTTGAGGCCTGGACAATTTCCAGTCACCATGAACCCTAAAGAGCAAATAACATTGAAAATGAAGTCGAGTCAATATGTGTTGATTGTTTATGTATTGTTCAAGAGGAACTATGAAGGTATATCGTTGAGATGTGTTGATGAAATGAAAGCTCAAGAATTGATGAAATAATTCCATGAAGGAATATGTGGTGGATATTTTACGCCTACCACCACCGCACATAAGATGATAAGAGATGGGTTTTATTGGCCATCAGTTTTTAAAGACTCATGCTACCATAAGGAAATGTGTATCTTGTCAACAATTTTCAGGGAAAATGAAAAAATATACAATTCCATTACAACCTATATATGTAGAACAACCATTTTCTCAAAGGGATCTCAATGTCGTTGGACGAATAAATCCAATGTCAAGCAAAGGACATATATATATATATCCTCACCACTACAGATTTTTTTACAAAGTGGCTAGAAGCAATGGAATTAAAAAAGGTTGATTCTGAAGAGTTGACTAAGTTTCTCAAAGATAATATTTTGTCCAGGTTCGGTGTCCAAGAAAAATTCATCACTGATAATGGATTGATTTTCATTGGCTCGAAATTTATAGAATTTTTTGGAGAATATGGGATTGTTATCAAGCAGTCATCAAATTATTATCCATAAGGGAATGGTCTTGCAGAATCCACTAATAATACACTCATTCAGGTATTGAAGAAAACTATTGATAAGAACCAAAGGAATTGACATTTGAAGTTGATTGATGCATTGTGGGCGAGAAGAATGACTTTGAAAGGCAACACTGTGACGTCTTTGTATACAGTGGTTTATGGAAAAGAAGCAAAAATGCTAATTAGCCTCGAGATAAATGCCTTAACTTTTGTAGTTAATACAAAGGATGCAAAAGATAGTTCACTTATGAAAAAGAGAGTGAACCAGTTATTGAAATTTGAGGAAGAACGAAGTAAAGCCTTGAATAGAACTTCTCACAGACAACAAAGTATCAAAAGATATTTTTATCAGAATGCAACCGTAAATAATTTTCAAAAGGGAGAACTGGTGTTACTCTGAAACAAAGCTAAGGAGAAACCATCAATGCACACAAAATTTGAAGCACTTTGGGTTGGAACATACATCATTGAAAAGATCTTGGGTTTTAATTCTTATATGCTCAAAGATATGAAGGGTAAAATGTTAATGTTTCCTGTTAATGGGAAACATTTGAAAGGTTTCTTCGCCTAAATTTTTCTCATTTCCTTGTACATAATTTTTAATTTTAATTAGTTTGTATATACTTACCTTTTGACTCCATATCCCAATGGATGGAAGCACATGGACATGAAGATTCTAGATTCTTGACAACCCACAGGGGTTTATCATCCCACAGTTGGAGCCAGTTGTTGAGATCATTTCTCGTTTCCAGGTTTTCCTTCCCCGTTCTATCTTCCCAACTTATTTTTTCCATTTTTTTCCCTCTTTTACACCTCCCCTTGTTTCCCTCTTTAATTTATCCTTTCTTCTCTCCCTTTCTAGTTACCACACTTAGTCATATTTCAGTAATCGGTGGGTTCACAGGTTGGTGGGTTGGAAAAACTTCATCTCCATCCACTTTCCCATGTCATAAGTCCACTACTACATTTATCCATTTTTCCAATTTCAGGTGTTCATGGGTTCAACCCCTCATCTTCCAAGTTCTGTGATCTTCAATTTGCACCCCAAGTTCCGTGATAAACATTTTGACAAGTAGATTTTTCACGGGTGCCTAGCCCCAAAGTATTTTATTCCTGTTGCACACAAGTTTGACCGATTGTCTTTCCACAGTTAACATATTTTTTATAGTCCATAATCAAGGGTTGGAGGGTTCATGAAAAGATCCATTTTCAAACTCTTTATTGCCTGTCCCTACCATTCTATTGATTTTCCCAATATGCATTAAGTGTTGTTTAATTCAAACAATTTTTGTGCAATCTCTCAAAAGATTGTCATTAATGATGAAAGGCTCGAGAAATTACTCATTAAATTGCATTAAGTCTCCATTTTCCAAGGGACTAAATTGTTATCATCCCTCCGAAAATATTTATTTGAGGTTACTATCTAGCTGAAGAAATACTCTCGTCAACCTATGGAAGCATCAACTAGACAATAGTTTTCTAGTGATACTTTAAATATCTTTGGTCATGAAGATCGGAACTTCCAGTGGTCAAGAGAATATTCATATTATTCCTCTCCTCCTGCACATAAAGACATAATTTGGGCATATGGAATCAATCACGTCGAGTGTGTTCCTGAGGTTTTTGAGTGTACAAAACTTGTTGCATGGTGTGTGGACAAGTACATGCCAATCTAGAGAATTATACAACTCCAATATCATTATTCGATTTCCCTTTCATCGCAATTTTTTTGCAATATGTTGAAGCTCATAGAGACGATGCTTAATTTCAAAGGAGAATATTGTAGAGATTTTTTGAAGAAACATAACAATGGGCTTGAACTCCTGCCTGAATATTTGTAGAATCTTACATCTATTCCAACATAACCAGGATCCAGGTTGAGTCTTTTAAAAACCCCTATCGAGAAATTGCATGGATTTTTACTAGGATGAAAGGTCAGGAAAGAACTTCTACTATCTCTTGCATGATTTTATATATTTTATATTTTAGAGTGAAAGAACATGACATATTTGAATGGATAAAATTGATTTCTATCGAAATATCATCCCAATTATCACACTATAAAAAGGACAAAAAATTATTTATGGCTTCTTATCTGATATTTGTTTTTGTGTATTGTTGTCAATTTCCAAACTTGACCATAAGTAAGAGGGTGAATCGTGAAATAGATCTATTTACCTTCTGGTATCATGCACTATGGATACATAATACTCCTCTGTATTTTTACAACGTTTATAATGATTTTGTTTAAATCTTCAAAAGGTTGTTGTTGGGAGAAAATACTTCAAGGATATCTAACCAAGCTAACAGATTCTTAGAGAAAAAAAGGAACAATAGAACAAACGGATAATCACAGTGTCATAAGGATATTATGCTCGAACGAAAATCCTCATTTTCTCCCATATCATGTATATGACAATTTATTCATTACAGAGGTGGCAAGGCAATACAACTTTTGGCTACATTTTTTCCTTGAAAAAAGGAAAAAGCAATGTATTCCCCTACCATGGAATATTGGATATTTCATGTTAAGAAACATAAATAAAATTGATGAGTTTGCAAATCATTTCAACAATGTGAATTTAAAGTATGATGAAAAGATAAAAGGCTTTGATCCGAACAAAATCTTTGTAGAACATATGATTTCGGTGGGATTCAGTAACTCGTTCATCCAGACTGAAATATGACTAAGTATGGTAAATAGAAAGGGAGAGAAGAAAGGATAAAAGAAAGAGGGAAACAAGGATAGGTGCAGAAGAGGGAAAAGAAATGGAAAAAAGAAGTTGGGAAGATAGAACGGGGAAGGAAAACTTGGAAGCGAGAAATGATATCAACAATTGGCGCCAACTATAGGATGATAACCCCCTGTGGGTTGTCAAGAATCCATAATATTCATGACCAGGTGCCTCCATCCATTGGGATACAGAGTCAAAAGGTAAGGATATACAAACTAAGTAAAAGAAAAAATTATGTACAAGGAAATGAGAAAATTTCAGGCGAAGAAACCTTTCAAATGTTGCCCATTAACAGGGAACATTTCCCTGTTAACCTTAAATAACCTTAAATAAATCTTAAATAAATCTTAAATAAGTTTATTGCTACACTTAGCCATTTTTTCAATTCCACGGGTTCGCGGGTTCAAGCCCTCATCCTCCAAGTTTCGTGATCTTCATTTTGCACCCCAAGTTCTGTGATCTACATTTTGACAAATAGATTTGTCACGGGTGCCTAGCCCCAATTTTTTTTATTCCTGTTGCACGCAAGTCCAACCGACTGCCTTTCCACTCTTAACATATTTTTGATAGTCATTAATCGTGGGTTCGCGGGTTCCCGGGTTGGAAGGTTCATGAAAAGCTCCATATTCAAACTCACTCTCGTTTGTCCCCACCATTCTATTTCTTTTCCCAATATGCATTAAGTGTTTTTTAATGCTAAAAACTATTGTGCAGGCTCCGAAAAGATCGTCATTAATGGAAAAAGACTCGAGAAATTACTCATTAAATTGCATTAAATATCCATTTTCCAAGGGATTAAATTGTCATCATCTCTCTGAAAAGATTTATTTGAGGTTATTATCTAGCTGAAGAAATACTCTCGTTAACCTATGGAAACATCATCTAGACAACATTTTTGTGGTGATACTTTAAATATATTTGGTTGTGAAGACCAGAACTTCTAGTGGTCAAGAGGATATTCATATTATTCCTCTCCTCCTACACGGAAAGACGTAATTTAGGCATCTGGAATCGCTCACGCTAGATTTTTTCTTGAGGTTTTTGAATGTAAAGAACTTGTTGCATGGTGTGTGGACAAGTACATTCCAAGCCAGAGAATTATACAACTCCAAGATCATTCTCTGATTTCTCTTTCATCGCAATTTTTTCGCAAGATGTTGAAGCTCCCAGAGCTGACGCTTACTTTCAAAGGAGAAGACTGCAGAGATTTTTTGAAGAAACATAACAATGGGATTGACCTCCTTCTTGAATATTTGGAGAATCATGCATCTATTCCATAATACATAACCATGATCCAAGTTAAGTATTTTAAAAACCCCTATTGAGAAATTTCATGGATGTTTTCCAGGATGGCAGGTCAAGAAAGCACTACTACTATTTCTCGCATGATTTTATATATTTTATATTTTACAGTGAAAGAACATGCCATCTTTGACTAGGGAAAAATGATTTCTATCGAAATCGTGTCCCAATTATCACACTATAAAAAGGACAAAAAATAATTTATGGCTTCTTATCTGATATTTTCTATTGTGTATTATTGTCAATTTCCAAACTTGACCATAATTAAGAGGGTGAATCGTGAAATAGATCTAGTTACCTTCTAGTATCAGGAACTATGGAGACATAATACCCCTCTGTATTTTTATGAAGTTTATAATGATTTTGTTCCAGTCTTCAAAAGGATTTTGTTGGGCAAAAATACTTCAAGGATATATGACCAAGCTAACATATTCTGAGAGAAAAAAGGAACAATAACACAAATGGAGAATCACAATGTCATAAGGATATTCTGCTATAAAGAAAATCCTTATTTTATCCCTATCATGTATCTGACAAATTATTCATTATAGAGGTGGCAAGGCAATACAACTCTGTATTTTTATGAAGTTTATAATGATTTTGTTTCAGTATTCAAAAGGATTTTGTTGGGCGAAAATACTTCAAGGATATATGACCAAGCTAACATATTCTGAGAGAAAAAAGGAACAATAGAACAAATGGAGAATCACAGTGTCATAAGGATATTCTGCTATAAAGAAAATCCTTATTTTATCCCTATCATGTATCTGACAAATTATTCATTACAGAGGCGGCAAGGCAATACAACTTATGGCTACATTTTTTCCATGAAAAAAGGAAAACACGATTTATTCCCCTCCCATGGAAGATTGGAGATTTTATGTTCAAAAACATAAATAAAATTGACGAGTTTGCAATTCATTTCAACAATGTGAATTCAAAGTATGTTAAAAATATAAAAGGCTTTGATCTGAACAAAATCTTTGTAGAATATATGTTTTCGGTGGGATTCAGTAACTCGTTCATCCAGACTATCTTGAATGAAGAAGAATAAGGTAACAACCAAAATACTCATGTACACGATGTTGGTGACCTAGAAACATTACTCAGTACTAATGATTTTTATAAGAAAAAGGGAAAAGTGTTGATTTTTCAATAAGCTAGGTTTAAGCATGAAGTCCATTCCATTTTTAGCATTTTACTTAAACCATAAATAATTTGTTTCAACAACCAATATCAAAAGAAGAAACGCCATGCACAAGTACACAACAAGTATCCTTGGAAACCCTTCTCAACAAGGGAAGAAAACCCATCTAATCCTTTGCTATATTCTTCAAGAGAAATACCTCCACCACCATAAAAACCTATCACACAAAAGGGTGCTCACAAACCCTAGAAGATAGTTCCCAAGAGAGGTGCACACTTTTCCCAAGAATAAGTGTTTGCTGAAATTTCCAAAATCACACTTGTGATATGATTCCTCAATGGGGAATTTACCTTTATTTATAATAGACTGAACCTGTCAACAATAATGTCTATTGGCACAATAGGGACGACCTAAATAACTTAGAATATAATTAATAATTACCATATTAATTATCTTTTACATTAATTATCTTTCACTTTATGGTGGGGCCGACTTATACCCTTTACATCACAAATAGGGTTACAGGTAAGTCTGACTCTTGTACAATCTAACAAGGGATCTCATACGCCCACTAGTGCTCAAGCAGTAAGGGAACATCCATATGTTCTCAGCCACAAGGATGTCCACATATCTATCTCACTACATATCACAGATGAAACACACTCACTAGTGCTCAGCCACTACGATCACGTTCACTTGTGCTCAGCCATAGGCACGTCCAACTCAAGTGATCTCTTTCTCACTGCGTTACATAGGAGAATCATCTAGAGTATCACATCATCTCAACTCTCTGCACATAGGAGAACAGTAAACCCATCACTTGGGCTCCTTCACCCCTCACATTGGTACACATCATTTCATCTCAAATGACACACCCATCTCATGGGAATCTTCCCTTCTTAGGGGCACACAAAGTTTCATCTCCGTCTTAGAGAGAATGACATACCCAACTAATGGGCTTCCCCAAACAGGGGCACACAATATTCCATATTCATCTAAGAGAGGAACCACACACCCAAATCATGGGCACACCCAACTCATGGGCTTCCTCACCCCACACAGGGGGACACATCGTTCATTCTCTATATCAAGGAGGAACCACACACCCAACTCATGGGAACACATAACTCATGGGCACACCCAACTCATGGGCACACCCAACTCATGGGATTTATCTCAGGCTGACTCACCCAGTTTGTGTCCTAGAGGATGTCTCAGGCAACTGTAATCATCAACACTCCCTCTCAGCTAGGGAGGCATTCTCCATTAGGCCAAGTCTCACATGGAAGTACTCGAAATTCGTCTTGGCAAGCGGTTTGGTGAAGATATCTACAATATTCTCATGTGTAGGAAGGTATTGTACGTGTACTTCTTTCCTCTACACCATGTCTCTAATATAATGATATTTTATATCAACGTGTTTTGATCTATCATGAAACACCGAATTCTCAAAGAGCTTCACACAACTCTGGTTATAATAATAGAATCCATCTCATGATCAAATAAATATGGCAAAGGTTTGTGATGCCACACTACTTCGCGGACTGCCACACTCAATGCTATATACTCTGCTTCTGCAGTACTCAAGACCATAGAGCTTTGTTTCCTGCTACACCAGGAAACCATGGAAAACTCCATGGTAAAAAAAAAATCGGATGTGCTCTTTCGGTCCACTGCACTTTTTGTCCAATCTGTATCGGCATATCCCTGTAAACTCAAGTTCAAAATAGAGGCATATCTCAGGCCATATCCAACTGTGCCTAGTATATATCTCAATACATGTTTTACTACTATCCAGTGAGTCTGTCTCAAATGACTTATGGATTGACTAAGCACATTCATTGCATAGCATATATCGGGTCTGGTGTTTAACCAGATACGTCAGTGATCCAATTAGTTGTGGATCAATATCGTCTCAATCATCATCATTCATTTTCTTCAAATCCATCACCATCGGTGTAGGCATAGATTTTTATTCTTTCATATTGAACTCCTTTAATATATCCATTGTATATTTTCCTTGACTCAGGAAAATCTCATCAGTCCTCTGTCATACTTCTTGTTTCAAGAAGTAGTGCATCATACCTAGATTCTTCATCTCGAAATAAGAAGTCAAAGCTTGCTTGTATCTAACAACAAGGTTTTCCTGAATAAGTCACCAACATCAGGCTCTCATCACCAACAATGTAATAATATAGGTTTGTATTAGCAACACTCTTGTTAAAACCCAAACTTATCAAGAAACCATCCATCTTCTTGTACCAAGCATGAGGTGCCTTCTTTAGGGATTTCTTCAACCATTGAGAAAGGATGTATTTACATCCATCCGATGTAGTTTTCAACTCATGGATGATAGTACATGTGGAATTGCATCGGGATATTGGATCAATATGTCTCATCATAGGTCACTCCCTTTGCTTGTGAGAATCCTTTGACTACAAATTTCGGTTTCTATTTCTCGACACTTCCATCAACCGCATGTCTCTATGCCTCTTGCAGATTTTGTCAAGCCCAAATAGGCCTTTTATGGCCTATTGCAAAGTCCCTGGGAACATCAACTGGAGTAGCTGGATCAATAATTGTTTCCTTTTGAACTATTGAAAGGGAGAAGGTTATATCTCTTCCTTCTTCTCATTTTGTTTGACTCCCTCTGAGTCAAGTAACTCCCTCTGAAGTCTGAAGGATGGATGTCTTATTTTACTTGTTTGCTAGATCTTTTATGTCTTTAGGTGCTCTACTGGCTAGCATAATAAACAATCAATAAGGTTTGGACTCCTGTACCAGGGATAATGGTCCAAGTCATGAGGGCTCCCACACTAGAGATAATACCCTTCACTTATTAAGAATGCAAGCAACTATAAGTTTAATGATCAAACAATTTACTTGGGTCTGCATTCATGCTCAATTATGTATTTGGTTTAGAGGAAGTAATTATCATCTCTCTAATCTTCATCCTTTTGAGGTGGGTCTGGATCAATGTCAACGGTGGAAGCATATTGTCTTCCTTTCTTCCTGGTTGGACAATTTCTTGCATAGTGTCCATATTTGTCACATCTGAAGCACTGAATCTCTGAAACATCTCTTCTCTGATTATGACCTAAAGTTGATGGAGTCTTATCATCTATGAATGTTTGTCTGAAGTTTCTTTTGAATCTTCCTCCTTTCTTTGTATGAAGTGCAAGAGCATGGTTGTCATTAGGGGAGTCTTCCACTCTTCTATTTCTAAGTCTAAGTTCTTCTTGAGTACAGTCTGTCCACAGATGATCAAAAGTTTGTAATTTTTCTCTTCCATTGATGCTTTGAAGAAAAGGTTCCCAATGTTTTAGAAGATTTTTTAGAGTGGATAAGACAAGTTCTATGTCAGACATGATTTCTCCAATGGAACCTAGCCGATGTTTGATCTCTGATACCTTCATAAAGAATGTAGCAACTATGTCACCTTTTTTCATCTTAGTGCTTTGAAGCTATCCCTTTAAGGTAAGGGCTCTGAGGGTGTTGTCACTTTCAAACTTATCTTTCAGTGCTTCATACATTTGATAAGTTGTCTTCAAGTTGGAAATATGAGGTAGAAGATTATTTTTTACTGAGTAGATGATTATTTTCCTTGCCTTGACATCTTCTTCCCTTCTTATTTCCTTCTCTTCATTGGTAGTTGTTTCTGATAAAGTCTTTTATATCACACTCAAAATATAATCTTCTTCAAGGGTGATCTGAAGCCTTGACTTCTAGGAGCTAAAGTTGCTTGATCCATCAAGCCTATCTTTGACTAAGGTTTTGTTCTTCTTATTTTCAGATTTCTTCACAAACTCTCGCCAACTAGACTTAGAAAACCTAATGGATAGGTTAGACTAGAAACCTTAGGTTTTTTTTGGATAATCAGGTGATATCTTTCCTTGACACGAATATCATTACTAGATTCGGCATTCCTGAATGTTTGGTCTTTGATAATGCTTCTTACTTTTTGTCCCTCGATATGAGTGTTTTTTCTTTGGAGAAAGGGATCAAACTTAAGTATTATGCCAGCTATTACCGCCAAGGAAACGGCCTAGCAGAATCAACGAATAAAAATTTGAAAAAAATCATCAAAAGGACAGTTTCTTAAAACCACAAAAATTGGCACAACACGCTTTTTAATGCACTCTGGGCTGATAGGGTGACACCAAAAACTTATGTTGTTAATTCCCCTTTATTTCTCGTCTATGGAAGATAAGCAATTCTCCCTCCTCATGCTCGACTTCCCTCTCTGCAATTATAGCAGAAATTTCAAGAAGAGGATTGCCCTCCTCTTGAAAGTCGAATTAATGCCTTGTTGAAACTAGAAGAAGTAAGAGCACAAGCAAGGAGAGACTGGATCAACATCATCATATTGTGAAAGGCTGGTTTGATTCAAACTCTGCTTCGGATAGAAACTTCGAGGTAGAAGATTTGGTTCTCAAGTGGGATAAACCTCACGAAGGAAAAGAGGAGCACACCAAGTTCCATAACCTGTGGTTGGGGCCTTTCGTCCTCGCTGAAAAACTAGGACCCAACTCCTTCTATCTACAAAGTTTATAGGGACAGCTAGACACCTTCTCTGTGAATGGCCAAGCTCTCAAGAAGTATTTTTCCTGATAAATTTCAAACCCACCTTTGTACATATTTTTTTTGTTTTCATTTTGTTTTCTAGTTTTTGGTTCTTTTCATTTTATTTGTTTTCGTTGATCTTTGAATAAGCTTATGTCAGTGTCACCTTTTAGTTCATGAAGGGAAACCATAATGCCTCATTATGAAGCAACAATTAAAGTATTTCAGAGCATCAATGTTGTAACTTGCTGAAACACAGATTAGCTGAAGAAACTTTATGTTCAGGTTAGGTTTCCTGGTTTCACTTTATAATTATGAGCAAACATGACCATCATTAAAGCTCTTTATGTTGTCCCTGTTTTAAACAAAACAACTCAAGTATGCCTTCCTGTCCTCGAAAAATTAGTCTCATCAGAAAACTAATTTCAGATCATAATGAAGGTTATCAGACAATAAATAAAAAGCTGAAAAATATCAAGTGTTCTGAAAACTGAAATTTTCAGCATCACCCTGCTCTTCTGAAAATCCATTAAATTTACGCTGAATTGAAAATAATTTCCAGAGAGCTGTGGGAAGTGTTTGTAAACCCGTCGAGATATTGAACAGGTCTGCTGGTAGCGGGTAAATGCATACATGATGCCAAGACAATTTCACCAAGGTACTGAACAAGCCTATTGGCAGCGAAGCGATGTCGGGTTCAAGAAAATTATCAGGTATAAATTTTGATATCAATCATAATTGCCCTATGTTTATAATGAAAGTTCTTGGACAGGGTAGAGGTGTCAGAGTGGGGTAATTGACATCTCTATCGAGGCTATAGATGTCTGTTGGAAACAGTGGCCTTGTCAACAGTATCGGAGCCATTGGCTTAAATATTGTTGCTCTCATAATTAAAATTTGTCACCGGATTTCATTTGAACATGAAGATATATGAAGTTGGAATGTGTAATGATTGTGGAAATTTGATTGAGATGCTTGATGTCCTTCACTTGTTGTTTGATCTGCAATCATTCTAATTAGTCCTAACCTGAACTCATCAGTGATGCAAAGATAATTGCTTCTCCCAGCAAGTCGCCATTGTTGTCAGCCCTACATGTTCTTTCTTTTTGAATGAAAAATAACACCTCCTGTAGCTGCCATCACCTTATCCCCTAAGTATCGCTATTTGAGGGTGATTTTTGGGTTATTAAATATATATATATATATATATATATATATATATATATAGAGAGAGAGAGAGAGAGAGAGATATTCGATTATTATTTTTTTACTTTTATCTTGTGTTTTCATGCTTGATTCATGACTGTAAGCATGAATCAAGCATGAAAACTTGATTTTTCATTATAATTCTATCCAAGGCTTGGTTTTTAAAGATCAATGGGCTTACATCTATTTCATTTTAATGATTTTTCTAAGCTTATCATATACCAATGAAATACTTATGTTGAGTTGTTCTTGGACTATAAGATAATCTTTTGGATACTTTGTAAATATACCAATAATTGATTGACATTTAGACTATAAGCTTGTTTATTTAACATTCTTGGCAAATCAACTTTGATTTTAATTTTTTGATTTGCATTTGGATTGTAAAAACGCATCCTCTCCTAACCTTTGCAAATCGAGTATACCCATTACATGTCATGGGAATTAAACGCACCTGGAACGTACCATGTACTTCATTTTAGTTGGCAATTTGAATTGACAGATCCCTCATTACGAGCTAGGGTCTTGAGTTATGCTCTGTACTCAAAGAATTCATTACCAGAAACGCCTGAATTTCATGACTGAAACCCCTATTGCTTATGTTATGGTTGCGCTGGTGTGTTTCTAGTTTTGCTTCCATCGTTTTAGCTCAGGTGTGTCTCTTTCACTGCTATCTCCTAAGAACACAGTGAGCTCGGGTATTCTTTGTTACCATCTGTTTGAACCCTTATGTCCCATGTCGTCCGAGTTGAGCCAAATGGCTCCTAAACTTTGTTGTTGTATGATGATGCGAGTGATGATCTGAAGAGTCAAGGTTGGGATGTGTTTGTTAAGAAATTCAAGGGTTATAACTCACAAGTGGCCAAAGAATTTGCCCTCACATTTGATGGATGCAGAGCTAAGGTGGGTGATATTCAGTTGGAGATCACCGAAAAATTTCTAAGTGAAGTGATAGGGCTCCCTCTCACTGCTCAAAAGTGGTTTAAAAATTCGAAATTGGACAAAGTACCCTAAATTTTGTTCATCACCTCCAGAAATATTCATTGTTGTGAAAAAGGTATTCTGGTCTCCCTGTTTAAGATTAGATGGCATGGTTTGTTGGCAGTGTTAAGACAATTTATTACCTTTGAAGGTTGTTTTGTCTTGGTTTTCCTTTACCACATACGATTGCTCATGCATTTTATTGGATTCCATTTAAACATGTCATTTTTCCTTCTAAGAAGTTTGTATAAAATGTCAAAGAGATATAAGAAAAGAAACTTGGATTCAAGCCTCTTTCACCATGGGTTGATTAAATTATTGTTAGTTCATCATTTGAAAACACTTGGTGAGGATTGGGATGGTTTCATAGCCCATAATGGTTTCATTGTAGTAAATTATGTAGAGACCCCTGTAATGGATAAGCCAATGATAGAGAAGCCTCTTAAGTTCTCAATTGGAAACCTAGATCTTTTGAATAATAATCCTTGTGAAGAGGCATTGTCCGATCAACTTTTATGTGGGCAATAGGGTTTTAGTTTTGAGTTTATCAAAACTCCTATGCATGAGCCAAATGTCTACCCTGACCCTACTAACAAATCTAACATTGGAAACCCTCGCAATTAGTCAAAGAAGAATCAAGAAATAGGGTTTCTTAACAAGAAGGTTGGTCAACTCATTTCTCGGAATCTACGTAATAGATCCAAAGCTCATGTGAGCTCGATCGAATCAATCGAGATCCGTGAGGATTCGGACTCCGAGATTGAGAGGTTTCTACAATAGGAATATCTGAATTGTTCCCAACCAGACCAACCATTCGATTATGTGAATAAACTCCCATCGTGTCTAAAAGACAAGAAGTAATTTACAGGTATCAAGCTTGGTCAAAGGCCGATAGTGGATAGTATTGGTGTTTCATCATACAATCACATGCTTCCTCAACCGATTACCCCTAATGTACATTATGAATCTTGTTTACATTGGATAGGTCAGTACTACACAGACATCCCCATCCTTCAAGCAAGGATCAAAGCTCCCGTGGCTCAAAATGACTCATTGGAAAATGAAAACCATGAGCAAGACAAAAGTGATCAAGATGCTCAAATGTTATCACAAATCAAATCTTTACCATAAGGGGAAATGAAGAAAGGTATTCTAGAATCCTTTTTAAAAATAATGGCCTTTGAACTGAAACAAAAGGATACTAGAGTTTCTTCTTCAACAAGTACGAAGCCTTTATTTTTATATGCTTCATTTGAAAGAAATACCAAGTCTTTTATCAAGCATAATAAGGAGACCAAGCTCCAACATCCTTCTTTGACTGATTTGGCTAAAGAAGTATTTTATCTAAAGAAATAAGTTGCAGAACTTTGCCTCAAGCTTAATCAATATGAAGAAACTTCTGAAGATTCATATAAAGTTGATTCTTGGGCTCGTCAAGAAATAAAAGCTCTAAAAGAACAAGTGACATCATCTCCTCCTCCACTTGAAGACGTGCCCAACGAACAAGAAAATAATCTACACATCACCATACATGATCCCAACCATTTACAAGGGTTAAATGATATGAAAATATTGACTATCCAATACTAGAAATACCATGTTGAAATCATTATATAAATTGAAGGAGAAATCATCTTCCTCAATGCTCTGTTAGATACTGGTTCTGACATGAATTTACTCAATCAAGATTTGATCCCTTCTAAATACTGGCTCCCTAGTAAATATTATGTTGTAGGTCTGGGAAATGTTTCTACCAATATTAGCTTTGAAGTTCCTAAGGAATTAATATGGTTTGACCAATGTTCCCTTGGTATAAAATTCCTTCTCACTGATCTTCCTATAGATTGTATCCTAGGAACTCCTTTTCTTGTAGTTGTTGAACCACATGGGTCGGCAAGAACATCCTTAGGTCATCTAGCCTATTATCTCACCATCCCTAGTCTTATAAGCAATGGTCCTCCTGTCAAAAAAATACTTCCGTTCATTTCAAAACCACAGATAAATATTGTCTTTTTCCCAACCACAAGTCTTATCATTATAGAAACCTGGGATGATTTGAATAATAGACCAGCAACAGAGCATATTGATGATAACCTTGGATGGACAGAATATCATCAAAATTGGGCACCACACTGGAAATTGCAGTTGTCTGAAGGGATTCAGTTTGGGCTCCTAGGATTCTCTTCCAATACTAGCATACATGTAATTCCACCTCAACATCTTATAGGAAGAATGCACCAGGCACCAACCCTTGCAACCAAAGAAAAATTGGTAGAAATGGGAGATATAACCAGACTACACTCTACATTTAGGAGATGGTATTGTCAAAATCTACAACAATGGCACACTAACAAGACCATTCTTATTTTGTTATCAACCGAATGAGATCTCTACAGTCCTGGCCACGACAAGATCCTTCTCAAAGACTTTTTGAAATCAATTGTCATCAATACAAGGCTATGTGGGACCACATGTGTTTATGGAGAGACAGATACATATATTATTACTGCATGATGAAATTTTCAAGTAATTTCAGAAATAACACTAATCCTGAACCATAATGGCTTGAAGCATGGTGGAAAAAGTTTGGTTTAAATTCAAGTGCCATTCATCCAGACGTCATAGAAACTTGGCAATTTGTCCACCAAGTAAATCTATCAGATAATGTTCATCGTCTTGGCCAAATCTCCAATACTGGTTTCATGAACATGTTCATAGATGAAAAGCATCCTTGGGTCATCAGAATCAAATATTTCCTTCAACAAGAAGAAGATAGAAATGAAGACCCAAATATGTACTGGGAGGTTTTTATACAACATTGGGATCCATATCATTTTAACCATTTTCATGATTAGCCTGTTGAATAAAGGTTATTAGTGGGACTTGTCCACTATCATGTCTTACTGGCTGACAATGGTGTCAGTTAATTTCCGTGGGTTCACGATACGAACTCCACTTTTTACAAACTCTTGTCGTTTATCTGTCGCAAGGAATCTTGGAAACCCAGAGCACTTATTTGGATTTTGGCGTGGTTTGACCAGCATTTCCAAGGTACTTACAAATACGTGGAAAGATGATTAGAATCTTGGTTAGATGGCTCTTGCATGTTCTCTCTGCCAAGTATACAATAAATCTAGAAAGTAGATTTGATTTTTAGGGGAATAAGTCGAACGTCTTTTCAAAAAAATGGTTCCTTTCTCCAAAAACTTGTATATAAGGAGAAGGGAGGTTCGCAACAAGGGGTCTCAGTTTTTAGTCAATCTGAGTCTTCTAATCTCCCTCTCTTTGAGATTTGAGTCTTTTTTTAGTTTCTTTGATAATCCTGCGTGATTCTAGCTTGGCCAGTACGAACCTAAAGTGGCGGAAGCATTTAGTTTCAGTCTATCAGTCTGCGTGTAATCTTTTGAGAGAGAGAATCATGTGCTCAAATTCAAGTCTGTAAACCCATGTCATTTTGGCTCATATAATACAAATCAACTTCCACATGTTTATCCCTGAAAATTGTCTATTCTCTTGTCTATGTATTTTGCTATTTTTGTTTGCCTGCTAAAGTGATTGTCGAAAGTTCACTGGAGGTTGGTGCCCGAAAGTTCACTGAGAAGATTTCCAGAAGGTCACTTAGGTCCTGAAGAGCGTCGTGGTAAGTCCCGCTAGGCAGGTGGCCTCTAAGGGTAGTAAGGCATTGGGTTGTTCGAAGTTTCAATCTAGGATGTTCTTGGGTTCACCTAGGGGGTCGACAGGTTCAAGCAGAGATCATAGAAGAAAGCATCGGTAGAAGCAGAAAAGAAAAGACAAGCAAGAAAAACAAGCAAAGACAACCTTTCAAGCTTCATTCTCCGTCGGAGGAAGCCTCCCCTTATCTCTCTATTATATGTTTCATTACTATATATATCTACGAGAACCATATCAAAAGTATTGAGCCTTTGAAAGACAAGGTTTCCACTTTTTCGACTCTCTTAGTTCTAGCTAGTCATTGCCTGAGCAATTGGCCAGGATCCTATTCAAAATTCTCTTGTAGAACTAGAATTAAACGCCCTTCTTTTTTGTGCAGTGATAGTTATTACTATCTTTAAAGTTATGGATCGCTCTATGTCTTTTAAAGAAGTAAGGGATGTTGAATGCAGTACTTATGAAAGTAGCCTTAGCTCCATGTTCTCTGATAATAATGTTGAATGTTTAAACCAAGCCAATATAGAAGTAGTTGAGTCACAACCTCAAGCCGCATGGAGATTAACCGATATCTCTCCCAACCAAGTATATAGTGATTTGAGCATGTTTCATCTTCGTGCCATTACCAGAGTTTTTGTCAAAGAATCAATCAACCGTATCCAACAAAATAGTGATGTAAGTCAAACAATTTCCTTACTCAATGTTAAATAAATCCAAGTTGAAGCAAAGAAACATAAAACAAAATATATTCATTTTGGTTGTATCTGAGTAGGCATCAATGCCTTAGTACATAAGGGAATAGATGCTTGTGCCCTCTACATCGTCTGAGACATGACTCACAACAAATTTACCGACTCTCTCATTGGTGGCATTGTTGTGCCCTTATCAAATGGACATGTATACTTTGATTGTTATCCTAATTTCTTAGTCTATACTTTTGATGAAAACCTTGAGGATATTCTTAAACTCCAAATCTGCACTACTGGCTTTGACATGCGTAATACTCGCACTAATATTTCTATCCACTCTCATGGTTTCTTCCAACATATCAACACTTTATACCCTACTATGTTACATACACCCAGCCAAAATTCTCAATCCAGTACACTCATCCTTACTAAACCTGACAACCAAATCCAATTTGAACACCAATTCCATAATCCAAGAACAAACTTTCCTCCTCCCAGCTCTACGACAAAATATCCATGTCCACACCCTTGTTGGCCCTTGGTTATGGAAGGAGGTGAAGAATGAGGAAGAAAAGGTAAAAAGCGAGCTTCGCAGGGGACACAATGACTGTCACTGGGTCGAAGTGAGCAAAAGAACAGAAAAGATGGAGCGAAGTGTGGAAAAGAAATTTGTTGGATGAGGAGATCGAGGATGATAGATCAACAAGGAAGATGGACCGAGGATGCCTCAGGAAGTGGAAAAATCCATCATTAGATGTCTTGGAGCACCGTGAGATGAAGAAGGAAGGACAGGTTGGCGAAGCCCGGAAAGAATGGGTCAAGTTGACCTAGGGTTGTAGACACCTAGGGTTTTGACACCTAGGTTTCGACCTGAGGCTGTCGATGAGGGATTGTAATGTATAAATAGAGGTCAAGAGGACCTAGGTCAGGTCGGTACGATAGCTGAGTTTTGTTATTGATCATTGTTCATTAGGAGAATATTGTTTTATGGATGAGAGAAGTGTTGAGAGAGAGAGCCTTCTAGTATTGTAAGATCTTCAGCTGGGTGCGAAGATCAAGTCCTGCAGCTGGGTGCATAGGAAGGGAGAGAGAAAGAGAGATGGAGAGAGAGGATTTGTTGGCCAAGAGCACAGATCAGAACTGTAAGCTTTATCTTAAAATATCATAAGCATTGTTCTGTGGACGTAGCCCTAGAGAGAGGGTGAACCACGTACATTTGTTGTTGTGTGTGTGATGCTTCGAAATCTGATGTTGTTATATTGTTATATGCATTATTGTATTATATCATATCTATAGTTGTGAAGGATAGATCTAGCTAGTTGAATGATAGATGCATGTTATGTTGTTGTTGTAATAAGAACCACTTGATATTCCCCAGGTTGTAGACATCTTTGTCCTGCAACCCCCTCATAGTTGCTTCGGGTAAGACTGCATCTGCTTCGCAGGTGCTGCCGAAAGGGCCAGTAGCTAGGGCTTGTTGGTGCGCTCTTGGAGCTAAACCCTAGGTCTGCCCCTGTGCCAACAAATGGTTCTGTTGCCGGGACAAGAATCTTTTTAAGGGAATTTCAAGGTGGTTCCCATCGAAGACAGAGATTTAGAATTGGGTAGAAGATCAAGAGAAGGACTTCACTGAAGCCCAGAACAAGAACCCTAAAATAAGCACTGAAGATTGGCTACAAAGATACATCTTCACTGACATTAATGAGATCTTCTTTGGAATAATCCATCAGGAGCTACACGAGTGGTTGGCTAGGTTAGTTGACACACAGTTTGAAATCAGATCTAGACCTCATGTGGTTTGGACACCAGCATTGATCCAAAAGGTCAAGAGAGTCGACAACGATGTATCCAGAGCAGTAGATCACTAGTTTGATAGTACCATCAAAGGGTATATCACCAAGTTTGTTGTTGACAGAATAGAATCATATAGCCAAGCCGAGAGATACTTTTTCAAAGGACCCAGAGGAAAACAATTTCACTTCCTGAAGCTAAGAATCAAGATGCTCTTGCATGAAAACCACATCTTGAAGATACAGTAGATTGATCAGACCTGAAAAGGATAATGTTCAAGATCTCGGACAGCGACAGCGACAACGACACAGAAGAAGGACATACGCGTAGTGGGAAAGTATTCCGAGGAGTTCACCTTGAGAACTTGTTTAAGAAAAACTATGGAGAAGAAGGTTTCTATAGTGGAGAAGAGGTATATCTAACCAACGAAGAGCATCCAGAGCCCACCAGAACAGAAGAAGGGGAAGCTAAAGAACTGTGCCAAAGCGAGCCAGAAACCTCAGGAACTCCACAAACTACTGAAGTAAGTAACATTAATCCTCATGTTGTCACAACAATACCTAGCAGTCAGAATAGTCAGAACCACCAGAGTCTTCAGAGTACTGTTACCAGTAGCCCAACATCTACTTAGACAAGAACCCTAGTCAGCTTTATGGTAGATGAAATGAGACTCCCTATATTTAGAGGAGATGGATCTGAAGATCCATATCATCATTGGTTTCTGTGTGAGGTTGTATGGAATATTAAAAGTATCACCGATGAAGCCATCAAGAGAACCCAGTTCATCACTACGCTAAGGGACCGCGCACTGAGCTGGTACATGAAACTTGTCCAAGGACTGGCACAGCCTAAGCCCCTGAATGAGATCAAGAATGCGTTGATTGCAAAGTTTAAGAAACCTAAGTCGGAGTCACAATGTATTACGGAACTAAAAGAGATTAAACAAAAGGTAGTAGAACCTGTTTGGGAGTTCGACCAAAGATTCAAGACCCTAATAGGACGATTAACTTTCCAGATCCCCGACGAACAGAACAAAGAATGGTTCATCGTTGCGTTGTTACCACACATAAGAATCCCTCTCATGCATAAGAAGATTTCATCTCAGGCAGAAGCTTTGGATATCGCCATGAAGCTTGAATCAGTGCCAGTGGGAGAATCTAGCTCAGGCATTAGCTAGATCATAAGCCAGCTAACTAGTTTGTCTTTACAGGTCAAGGATATGAAGAAAGATAAGGAAAAAGACAAAAGGAAAGATGTCTAGTGTGTAAGATGCAGATATGAAGGCCATGATAAGGAACATTGTCCCTTATTTCATGAGTACTTGGCATCAGGGACATCGATCCCCTTAAAGCAAGTTAACCTACCCTGGTGCGATGTATGAAGAAATAGGCATCGCCCAGGTGAGTGCTACTACATGCAGAAGTATGTCCAGACACCCACAAACTTGTATTGTACATTCTATAAATCCATGGGGCATGATGATCGGGATTGTAGAGCTTATGATCTCATGCATGAAAGGTCGAGAGACATATACAAGATTCAAGGTGAAGTACAACAAGAAGGAAACACTCTGCAGTACAACTCTCTGGGGAGAGGAAATTTCACTCCTCGCAGTGGCTATAGAGGACGATGACGAGGATGAGGTAGAGGACAAATAATCTATTACAACTGCGTGCAGCCAAAAAATTTATCAAGGGATTGTCAGAATCTCTGCACAACCTGTAGTTACTTTAATTCCTTCGAGCATGTCATAGAAGAATGCCCTATGTTGTTGGCTAAACTTCAGGAAAGACGAAGACCCCAGCAGAACCCACAAGTACAATTGATATATGCTGAACCTTGCGGAGCAGAACCTAGAGTCATTGTTATCACTCGAGGAGGCGTTGCTACAGGATAAGACAGACCAACCCAAGGAAAGACTGAAAATGACCATGGAGTCAGGAAAGCTACAGAAAAGACTCCAACGTTCGATGCTAAGAAAGAAAGACAGATATTCAAGGAGGCAAGAAAAGAGTTCAAAGGAGATCAAGGATCTTCATCAAAGAGACAACTAAAAATCAAATAATATGGCATGCCTCAGGCATTTGATCCATCTGCATCACCAACAGAAGGGAAAGAGGTAAGAAAACTCATGGAATCATTGCACACTTGTGTTAAGTTGATTCAAGATAAAGGCGTTGTCCAAGAATTACAAGATTTAATCAAGCAGTATGAACTAGGAAAAATAGACCCCTTACTGAATAGAGCAATGCACCAAATTGGAAAAAGGAGAAGGAAAAATAAAGAACTACACTTGAATGCTCAGATAGGAGAGTATGAGATAGACTATGTGGTCCTTAACTTATAATCAGAAGTCAATGTCATGACGAAGTAGACTTGGGAAATGATGTGAAAACCCAAGCTGATATATTCCCCTATCAAGCTTCGTATGGCTAATCAGCAAGTTGTCGGCCCATTTGGATGATTAGAGCATGTCCCAGTGCACATCGATGGGGTAAGAACCTTTGCAAATTTTGAGGTAATTTAAATTGTTGATGATATCTTCCCTTACCTTGCATTGTTAGGAATTGATTGGGCCTTCAACAATTCCACTGTTGTTGATCTAAAGAAAAGACACATGACATTTGAGAAAAATGGCCTTAGGGTCATTGCACCTTTAGATCCAGATGAAGGTCCACGATACACAGAACCTATCAGAGAAGAAGACCACGCATTTGAACTAGAAAACATCTACAAATTAACATCCAGACAACAGGATTATATCAACCCTACAGCTGACGGAAATCTGAGCTGGCAAAGTGACAGTGCATGTTCATCTGATTTAGAAGCGCTGGAAAAATGGCATAAACAAATGTATGAATTCTCTACAAGAAGATGTGTTAGGCTAACCAAAGAAGTTCATTGGATTGGCACAATAGTGACTAATCTACCCACATTTGATGGGTTGAATACCTTAGAGAACATCTTACCAGAATTTGAGACAAGTTTACCAACACGACAGAGGTTGTTGGCAATGGATGAGGCCATGAAAGCCACACCAGCGAGATGGTGGGGGACACATAAAAGCAATATTACAGACTGGACATAATGTTGAACTTTGATGACAGCGTGGTTTTCAGCACAAGAAGGAAGTTATGAAGCACGGTACACAGGTTGAAGCTACCCAAAGGACCATATATGAAGCTGCAAAGAGGCCTTGAGTGACATTCCTAGAGAACAATGGGTACACAGATTCGTCAATATGTTGGATACCACCCCTATTAATTGGTACCTTCAAGAAGAGTTGTGCCTTGTCACTTCAGAATGGGAAGGTATGACCCAGAATTTTATAACCACTTTTTTGTTTGACAGTGAATTTCCTTTTGTAGATCAATCACTACAGATGGTGAGACAAAAATTATTTGAGGAGTCATCTAGCCTCCCTTTGGAGCAAGAAGAGGATGAATGGATTCTGCCCCTCTAGAAACTATAGACTTGCTACAACATTAATGTCGACAAAGACGATGACCCGAGGAAGGTGAATATCACAGAAACAGAAGGTCAGAGAGATGTGGAAGGACCAGGAGTTGAACTTTCATTCATTGGACAACCGATAAAAATAAAGAAAGTCAATATCGAGACAGAGGAAACACCAAAGCTTGCCAATGTCGGAGATTACTGGGACGCTTCTACCATTAACAAAATCACAGAATTATTGCATGAGTATCGGGACTTGTTCCCGACCAAGTTCACTGATATGAAGGGAATCAAAGGACCTATGGGAGAAATGAGAATACCTTTGAAACCAGACGTGAATCCAGTCAAGCAAAGACCCTACAGATTGAACCCGAAATATAAGGAAAAAGTGAAGATTGAACTCGACAGAATGTTGGAAGCAAGGATTATTGAACATGTCGAAAAGTCGGAATGGATTAGCCCCATGGTCGTGCAAGATAAGAAGACAGGTGAGATCAGGATTTGAGTAGATCTCAGGAAGTTGAATGATGCTTGTCTACATGATCCTTTCCCTACACATTTCACAGACGAAGTGTTGGATAACGTGGGGGGCCAAGAAGTATATTCTTTCATAGATGGGTTTTCAGGATACCATCAGATCCGCATCGCCAAGGAGGACTTTCATAAGACTATGTTTTCCACAGAGTGGGGATCCTACCAATATACAGTAATTCCATTTGGACTGAAGAATGCCCCAACCATATTTTCTAGGGTGGTGGTTGAAGCATTCAAAGAATTTTTGCATAAGTTTTTAGAAGCATACTTTGATGACTGGACTGTTTTTAGTTTGTTGAAAAATCATATTGAATGTCTAAGGATAATGTTGGATAAATGAAGGCAGTGTCAAATTGCTTTGAATTTGAAGAAGTGCATCTTCTTTTCACAATTTGGAGTATTATTAGGTCATATTGTATGCAAGCAAGGATTGTTGGTGGATCCATCCAAAATCACAATTATAGTTTATTTACCACCACCTACATCAGTCAAACAACTGCGCATTGTGCTAGGACATACTGGCTATCACAGGAAATTTATCAAAGGATATGCTCAGATTACTGTACCAATGGAGAGGTTATTAAAGAAAGACTGTCAGTTTGGTTGGACAGATGAATGCCAGCAGAGCTTCGACACATTGAAACAAAAGATGGTCACTGCGCCTATTCTAGTCTTTCCCAAATGGAGAAAGGCATTTCATGTGCATGTTGATGCATCTTCTATTGCATTAGGAGCAGTACTAGCACAACCTAGAGAAGGGGACATTGATCATCCATTAGCATTTTCCAGCAGAAAGCTATCCACAATTGAAATCAATTACACTACTACAGAGAGAGAGGGACTAGCCATGGTGTATGCATTGTAGAAATTCCGCCACTACTTTTTGGGAGGACACTTTAAAATGTTTACTGATCACTCCACGTTGAAGTACCTAGTCAACAAGCTAGTGTTGGGGGGGAGAATATGCAGATGGCTTCTCATGTTTCAAGAATATGATTTTGAGATCATAGTTAAGCCAGGAAGAATGAATAAGGGCCCAGACCACCTGTCGAGGTTGGAGCATGGAAAAGAACCTACCAATCTGGAGGATACACTACCGGATGCACAACTTCTCACCATTAGAAATATTTATGACCACTTCGCAGACATATTCCAGTTCTTGTCAACAGGAATGGCTCCAGCCGAGTACACAATTCCACAGAAGAAATAGCTAGTGGTGTGCGCTGAAGATTTTTCACTGGTAGTTGGTCAGCTATATAAAATGGGACCTGATGAGATCCTAAGAAGATGTGTGATGGAGACAGAATGCTCTATGATCCTCGAAGAATCTCATGAAGGAATTGCAGGAGGACATTATGCAGGAAAAGCAACTACGCAGCAGGTTCTGCGAGATGGCCTTTGGTGGCCTACGTTACACAGAGATGCTAAAGAATATGCCAGAGCATGTGATGTATGCCAACGAGTTGGAAAACCATGCCGAAGAGACGAGATTCCATTAGCACCACAGATGACCTTACAAGCATTTGAAAAATGGGCCATTGACTTCGTCGAACCTATAAACCCACCTGGGAAGCGCACAGGAGGAAGATATATTATCACTGCGACAGAATACCTGACTAGATGAGCTGAAGCAAGAACATTCAAGGACTATAGTGTAGCTATAGTTGCGTGTTTTATATTTTATGACATAATAACCAGGTTTGGATTCCCTAAGATCCTTATGAGTGATCAAGGTACACACTTCATCAATAAGACAGTTGAAGCCTTGATTGAAGAATTTGCAGTCCACCATCAGAAGAGTACACCTTATCAACCACAAGAAAACGAAAAGGTTGAAGCATTCAACAAGATCTTGGAGACAGCATTGACAAAGATTTGCAGTGTGAACGGGGATGATTGGGATTTAAGAGTACCAACAGTACTCTGGGCTTATAGAATCACTTGCAATAAATTAACAATGCAAACCCCTTTCAAGTTGGTTTATGGTCTTGAAACTGTTGTCCCAATGGAGTACTTGGTACCAAGCTTAAGAATTGTTGCATTTAGAGACATGGATGATACTGGCACCATTCATGAGAGGCTAGCATAGTTGGTCGAACTAGAAGAAGACAAATCCATTGTAGGCTTCCATCAACAAATTCAGAAGGAACGAGAAAAGGCCTATCATGATAGACACATCAAGAAGAATATATTCAGGCAAGGTGATTTAGTCCTGTTATATGACAGTAAGTTTATCAAACACCCTAGGAAGTTCAGAACGCATTGGATCAGACCATATAAGATCACCTATGTTACAGAAGGAGGAGTTGCGCAGCTGGAGACATTGAAAGGAGATTGGAAGGAAGGCTTGTTGAATGGGAGTCAGCTGAAATTGTACTATGACAACTAGTAGCCTCGCAGCTCTCAATAGAATCAAGAAGACAAGGGTCCAGGTACCAGGTGCAGTTGAAACTGGGTACCAGATATAGAAAAGATAGTCTGCACAAGGATGGAAAGGAGGCATAAAGCAAAAAGCAAGGCCTACATTGCGCAGTCGAAAGTCAAAGTAAAACAAGAGGATCAGATCTCAAGTGCCTTGGGATGAGTCACATGTGAGTGTTGGGGGCCTGTTGGCCCTTGGTTATGGAAGGAACCGAAGAACGAGGAATAAAAGGTAAAAAGAGAGCTTCGTAGGAGACACAGTGACTGTCACTGGGTCGAAGTGAGCAAAGAACAGAAAAGATGGAATGAAGTGCGGAAAAACAAGTCGTTGGATGAGGAGATCAAGGATGAGAGATCAGCAAGGAAGATGGACCGAGGATGACTTAGGAAGTGGAAAAATCCAGCATTAGATGCCTTGGAGCATCACAAGATGAAGAAGGAAAGACAGGCTAGCGAAGCCCGGAAAGAATGGGTCAAGTTGACCAAGGGTTGTAGACACCTAGGGTTTTGGTAATTAGGGTTTTGACACCTAGGTTTCGACCTGAGGTTGTCAGTGAGGGATTTTAATGTATAAATAGAGGTCGAGAGGACCTAGGTCGGGTCGGTATGGTAGCTGAGTCTTGTTATAGATCATTGTTCATTAGGTCGAGTCGGTATGGTAGCTGAGTCTTGTTATAGATCATTGTTCATTAGGAGAATATTGTATTATGGGTGAGAGAAGTGTTGAGAGAGAGAGCCTTCTGGTATTGTAAGATCTTCAGCTGGGTGCGAAGATCAAGTCCTGCAGCTGGGTGTGCAGGAAGGGAGAGAGAAAGAGAAACAGAGAGAGAGGATCTGCTGGCCAAGAGCGTAGATCAGAACTGTAAGCTTTATCTTAAAATATCATAAGCACAGTTCTATGAACATATCCCTAGAGAGAGGGTGAACCACGTACATTTTTTGTTGTGTGTGTGATTGATGCTTCAAGCCTTGATGTTGTTATATTGTTATCTGCATTATTTTATTAGATCAGATCTATAACTGTGAAGGATAGATCTAGCTAGTTGAATGATAGATGCATGTTATGTTGTTGTTGTAATAAGAACCACTTGATATTCCCCTGGTTGTAGACATCTCTTTCCTACAACCCCCTCATAGCTGCTTTGGGTGAGACTACATCTGCTTCGCAGGTGCTGCCGAAAGGGCCAGTATCTAGGGCTTGTTGGTGCGCTCTTGGAGCTAAACCCTGGGTCTGCCCCTGTGCCAACAACCCTCAATGTTCAGAAATTCCTTTTCACCATGACAATCACATGCTAATACTAACCTCTCCTTCTCTTGACCTATAAATTTCCCCTTGCCATCTTACTGATTCTATTCTAGAGGATTTTAAAAGACCAGCAATACCATAAATAAGAAAATTCCTTACCCTAATGAGAGGGTTCAAGAAAAACCATGTAAAAGAAGATTGGATAAAACTCATGCTAAATTGGGATCTCTTTACTCATCCTAATGCTGAGAAATTCTCAAAATCTACACCAAACAAAGAAAAAATAGCTTTGTCAATAGCATGAAAAAATTATATGAAAGAAAAGGACGTCTGGATTCCTTTTACGAGTGGAAAGCACAACAAGAATTTCGTGCCACATTCTGTAGAAACCAGTCAACAAGCAAAATACTTTCCCCTTTTCTCATATGACCTATCCTCACCCCCACTTGTTTCCTGCCATGTCCAAACTATATCCATCTCTGATCTGGGCAAAGAAATTAGCAAGATAAAAACAGACATTTAAAAAGCCACAATAAAAGAAGATAAGCAACAAATCTTGTCCATTGAACACCAAAAATTCCATTTCCTTCTGGATATCATGATCAAGGGAAAAAGGTGTTGGCTCAAAACCTTACTAGTTACTGGTTCTGATCTAAATCTTCTAAACAAAGAAATCATTCATGTCCAATTTTGGCATAAGACCCAACAAAGTGCTATCGGTTTGGGAAACCAACCTACTCAACTACTATATGAAATACCTGAAGCAACTTTATGTTTCCAACATTATTGTCTATCCTTAAAATTCTTGTTAACAAAAATCCCAGTTGCCTACATTCTTGGCACTCCCTTCTTTGTTGTTGTTGAGCCACATGGTTCTGCCAGACTACCCAATAAATATCCTGGTTATTTCATCAATATTCCCTCGCCAATCAAAACTTCAAAGATCTCTATCCAACTCCCTTTTGTGTCTATACCCAGGATATCATCTCATATCCACACAGTCCAGAAAAAAGTACTAAAAATAGAAGAATTGAAGGGAAAAAGGATTGAGCTAAGAATTAAAGATCAAATTTCCCAAATCCATATACAACAACAGATTTTAGAACTCCAGAAAAAATTTGAAGCAAAGGTATGCTCAGAAAATCCCATTGCATTTTAGCACCATAAAAGGCATGAAGTAGCACTTCCTTACAAAGATTCATATGAAGGAACATCGTGAAAAAACAGATCTATCCCTATGAATGCATAATACCAAAAACTTTGCTCTAATGAAATACAAGGTCTACTCCACAAGGGCTTATCAAAGAATCTATTAGTCCATGGAATTGTTACGGATTCTATGTAAATAAACATTTTGAACAAGCAAGAGGAATCCCTAGATTGGTCATCAACTACAAACCTTTGAATATGGTATTGGGTGATGACACATACCCTATTCCTAACAAGTCCAGTTTGGTGACCCGAATTGCTGGAGCAAAGATCTTTTCTAAGTTTGATCTAAAATCAAGTTTTTGGCAAGTGGCCATAAAAGAAGAAGATAAGTTCAAAAATGCCTTCAGTGTTCCCGCAGGACACTATGAATGGAATGTCATGCCCTTTGGATTGAAAAATGCCCCTTCAAAATTTCAGAGAGTCATGGATGATGCCCTAAAACAATACTTTGATTGGTTGATTGGTTGATTGTTTATATTGATGACATCCTAGTATTTTCTTCCCCTATTGAACAACGCTTCAAACATCTTAGAAAGTTCTTGCAAATTATCCAAAAGTTGGATTAGTATTTTCAAAAACGAAACTAGAACTATTCAAAAAAGAGATAAAGTATCTTGGGCACATCATAAATAATGGTGAATTGGTCCTCCAGAACCATGCTGTTGAATTTGCAGATAAATTCCCAAACAAAATTATGGACAAATTACAACTCCAAATATTCTTGGGAAGTCTAAATTATATAAGTCATTTTTATAAATATTGTGCACAAGATAGAAATTTGTTGAATGATAGGTTGAAGAAAGAAGCAAATCCTTGGACAGACGCACATACCCAAGCAGTCAAGAAAATCAAGGCAAAAGAAAAAATGTTCCCACTTCTTCATATATCTGACAATGATCTTCACAAAATTGTTGAAACGGATGCTAGCAATCTTGGATGGGGAGATGTACTCAAACAAATCAAAATTCATAATGGCATACAAATAGAAGAAATAGTTCAGTTTTCCTCTGGTTTCTGGCAACCTAGTGAGAAAAACTATTTTTCATTAGACAAAGAAATAAAAGCTTCCTTGAATGCAATACAAAAGTTTGAAATTTTTCTTATCAATGAAATTTTTTTGTTAAGAACAGATGTTGTAGCCATGAAAAGAGTTTTGAACAAAGAATTTAAAAAGGCCAGTGATGCCAAGTTTGCTCAATGGTAGGCTTTGTTCAGTAATTTTGATTTTGATATAGAACATACCAAAGGTACATCTAATAGTATTCTAGATTTCCTAAGCCGAGAACATTTGCAATCTCATGCAATGATCATCTTTGTTCATTGGCAAAATGGCTCAGAATTCTTAACGTCTATCCCTGATCTTCTCAGTTGGGAACAATACAAAGAAGAATGGAACCCACATTGGGAATTAAGAAGCACTCAGATCATAAATTCAACAAATTTACATTGCCCACAAAGAATGGTCCATGAGATTCGAGCAAGACCAACATCAAATGTTCTACTCCCTGTCATCACCAAAGCAGCTCAAAAGGAATATGAAGCTCAGGATGCTTTAAGAAGTACCTTCCATGATATTGATCTTATTTGGGAAATCCACAATCATAGAGGACCATATCAACAATACTATTGTTTGCACAGACCAAGGCTGTTACTACAGTGGCCTGAAGAAATCCTAGCATCTATTTTCCTGACAATGATTATGATTATTCTCGCTACAAAAACTTATGGTGGGATTTCTTACAAAAGGAAAATGACCTAACCCTGATCAAGTTTGGAAATGTAAACACTGCCACATCAGGAAGACCTCCAACTTGTCTAGTCGAATGGTGGGAATCATTCGGAGTTAACAAAAACGCAATTGATCCAGAACTAATATGTTCCATGAGTACTCTCCCACTTCATAGAGTACAAAATATCTACCAATATGGACCTAATGATGGAGAAATCTTATGTAATTTTCTTTTGAATCACCACTAATGGGTCAATAAAACTAGAACTTCCATCCAAATGATGAATGGACAACCAATCATAGTACACAAACTCTATACGAAGATGTGGGACACATTGATATATGAAGAAAAATTTCATACTCACATTGAAAATAACTTATACGTCTATCATGTCTTATTGGCCGACAGTGGTGTCAGTCGATTTCCGTGGGTTCACGTTACGAACTCCACTTTGTACAAACTCTTGTCATTCATCTGTCGCAAGGAATCTTGGAAACCCAGAGCACTTCTCTAGCTTTTGGCATGGTTTGACCTGCATTTCCAAGGTACTTACAAATACGTGGAAAAATGATTAGAATCTTGGTCGGATGGCTCTTGCATGTTCTCTCCGCCAAGTATACAATAAATGTAGAAAGTAGATTTGATTCTTAGGGGAATAAGTCAAATGTCTTTTCAAAAAATGATTCCTTTCTCCAAAAAACTTGTATATAAGGAGAAGGGAGGTTCATAGCAAAGGGTCTCAGTTTTTAGTCAGTTTGATTCTTCTAATCTCCCTCTCTTTGAGCTTTGAGTCTTTATTTTAAGTTTCTTTGATAAGCCTGCGTGATTCTGGCTCAGCCAGCAAGAACCTAAAGTGGCAGAAGCATTTAGTTTCAGTCTATCAGTCTGTGTGTAATGTTTTGGGAGAGAGAATCATGTGCTCAAATTAAAGTCTATAAACCCATGTCATTTTGGCTCATATAATACAAATCAGCTTCCGTATGTTTGTCCCTGATGTAAGTCAAAAACATTCCTATCAGCCATATCCAACAAAACAATGATGTAAGTCTATCAACCGTATCCAACAAAACAATGATGTAAGTCTATCAGTCGTATCCAACAAAACAATGATGTAAGTCAAAAAATTTCCTGACTCAATGTTAAATAAATCCAAGCTGAAGCAAAGAAACATAAAACAAACTATATTCATTTTGGTTGTATCTAAGTAGGCATCAATGACTTAGTACATAAGGGAATAGATGCCTATGCCCTCTGGACCGTCTGAGACATTACTCACAACAAATTTACCGACTCTCTCATTGGTGGAATTGTTGCACCCTTATCAAATGGACCTGTATACTTTGACTGTTATCCAAATTTCTCAGTCTATACTTTTGATGAAAACCTTGAGGATATTCTTAAACTCCAAATCCGCACTACTGGATTTGACATGCGTAATACTCACATTAATATTTCTATCCACTATCGTGGTTGCTTCTGACATACCAACACTTTATACTCTGCTATGTTACATACACCCAACCAAAATTCTCAATCCAGTACACTCATCCTTACTAACCCTGTCAACCAAAAAATGGAACATCAACTCATCAAATGGGAAAACCTCTCTTTTCCCTCTCACTGGGTTATAGACATTCCTCAAAACCCCACCCAACATACCATCACCTTTGAACACATACGCGAATCACATTCTTTTGTTGTGATCTCTTTCCCTCCTTCAAAACAGACCTTCCATACTAAGCATGGTGGATTTTCTACACCTTCTCCACCATCTATGACTTTGTGCTTACATCCCTCTCTCCAACCTCTAGCTTCGTCACTGGGATGAGTCCCCTACTGTATCTAATGCTTAGATTGTCACAAATTGGTAACTCTTTCAAGCCTATCCACAACCACAGAAGACAACCAAATCCAATTTGAACACCAATTCCATAATCCAAGAACAAACTTTCCTCCTCCCAACTCTACGACAAAAGATCCTTGTCCACACCCTCAATGTGTCTATCCAACTCCATTTTGTGTCTATACCCAGGATATCATCTCATACCCACATAGTCCAGAAAAAAGTACTAAAAATAGAAGAATTGAAGGGAAAAAGGATTGAGCTAAGACTTAAAGATCAAATTTCCTAGAGCCATATATAGCAACAGATTTTAGAACTCCAGAAAGAATTTGAAGCAAAGGTATGCTAAGAAAATCCCATTGCATTTTGGCACCATAAAAAGCATGAAGTAGAAGTTCCTTACAAATATTCATATGAAGTAACATCATGCAAAAGAAGAGCTATCCCTATGAACGCAGAATACCAAAATCTTTGCTCTGATGAAATACAAGGTCTACTCCACAAAGGACTTATCATAGAATCTATTAGTCCATGAAATTGTTACGGATTCTATGTAAATAAACATTCTAAACAAGCAAAAGGAATCCCTAGATTGGTCATCAACTACAAACCTTTGAATATGGTATTGGGTGATGACACATACCCTATTCCTAACAAGTCTAGTTTGGTGACCAGAATTGTTGGAGAAAAGATCTTCTCTAAATTTGATCTAAAATCATGTTTTTGGCATGTGGCCATAAAAGAAGAAGATAAGTTCAAAATTGTCTTTAGTGTTCCCGCAGGACACTGTGAATGGAATGTCATTCCCTTTGGATTGAAAAATGCCCCTTCAAAATTTCAGAGAGTCATGGATGATGCCCTAAAACAATACTTTGATTGGTTGATTGTTTATATTGATGACATCCTAGTATTTTCTTCCTCTGTTGAACAACACTTCAAACATCTTAGAAAGTTCTTGCAGATTATCCAAAAGGTTGGATTAGTATTTTCAAAAAAGAAACTAGAACTATTCAAAACAGAGATAAAGTATCTTGGGCACATCATAAATAATTGTGAATTGGTCCTTCATAACCATGTTGTTGAATTTGCAGATAAATTCCTAGACAAAATTATGGATAAATTACAACTCCAAAGATTCTTGGGAAGTCTCAATTATATAAGTCATTTTTATAAAGACTGTGCACAATATAGAAATTTGTTGAATGACAGGTTGAAGAAAGAATCAAATCCTTGGACAGACGCACATACCCAAGCAGTCAAGAAAATCAAGGCAAAAGCAAAAACATTGCCACTTTTTCATATATCTGATGATGATGTTTACAAAATTGTTGAAACAGATACTAGCAATATTGGATGGGGAGTTTTACTCAAACAAATCAAAATTTAATGGCATACAAACAGAAGAAATAGTTTAGTTTGCCTCTGGTCTCTGGAAACCTAGTGAGAAAAACTATTCTGCACTAGACAAAGAAATAAAAGCTTCCTTGAATGCAATACACAAGTTTGAAATTTTTCTTATCAATAAAAAAAAATTGTTAAGAACAGATGTTGCAGCCATGAAAAGAGTTTTGAACAAAGAAGTTAAAAAGGCCAGTGATGCCAAGTTTGCTCGATGGCAGGCTTTATTCAGTAATTTTGACTTTTTATATAGAACATATAAAAGGTACATCTAATAGTATTCCAGATTTACTGAGACAAGAACATTTGCAATCTCATGCAATGATCATCTTTGTTCGTTGGCAAAATGGCTCAGAAGTCTTAACTTCTATCCCTGATCTTCTCATTTGGGAACAAGACAAAGAAGAATGGAGGCCACATTGGGAATTAAGAAGCACTCAGATCATAAATTCAACAAGTTTACATTGCCCACAAAGAATGGTCCCTGAGATTCAAGCAAGACCAACATCAAATGTTCTACTCCCCATCATCACAGAGCAGCTCAAAAGGCATATGAAGCTCAGGATGCTTTAAGCAGTACCTTCCATGATATTGATCTTATTTGGGAAATACACAACGATAGAGGACCATATCAACAATACTATTGTTTGCACAGACCAAGGCTATTACTACAGTGGCCTAAAAGAAATCCTAGCATCTATTTTCTTGACAGTGATTATGATTATTCTCGCTACAAAAACTTATGGTGGGATTTCTTACAAAAGGAAAATGACCTAACCCTGATCAAGTTTGGAAATGTAAACATTGCCAAATCAGGAAGACCTCCAACTTGGCTAGCCGAATGGTGGGAATCATTCGGAGTTAACAAAAGAGCAGTTGATCCAGAACTGATATGTTCCATGAGTACTCTCCCACTTCACAAAGTACAAAACCTATACCAATATGGACCTAATGATGGAGAAATATTATGTAATTTTATTTTAAATCACCACCAATGGGTCAATAAAACCAGAACTTCCATCCAAATGATGAATGGACAACTAGTCATAGTATGCAAACGCTATACGAAGATGTGGGACACATTGAGATATGAAGAAAATTTTCATACTCACATTGAAAATGACTAATAAGTCTATCATTTCTTACTGGCCGACAGTGGTGTCAGTCGATTTCCGTGGGTTCATGTTACGAACTCCACTTTGTACAAACTCTTGTCGTTTATCTGTCGCAAGGAATCTTGGAAACCCAGAGCACTTTTCTGGCTTTTGGCGTGGTTTGACCTGCATTTCCAAGGTACTTCCAAATATGTGGAAAGATGATTAGAATCTTGTTCGGATGGCTCTTGCATGTTCTCTCTACCAAGTATACAATAAATCTAGAAAGTAGATTTGATTCTTAGGGGAACAAGTCGAATGTCTTTTCAAAAAATGATTCCTTTCTCCAAAAAACTTGTATATAAGGAGAAGGGAGGTTCATAGCAAAGGGTCTTAGTTTTTAGTCAGTCTGAGACTTCCAAGCTCCCTCTCTTTGAGCTTTGAGTCTTTCTTTTAAGTTGCTTTGATAAGCCTCTGTGATTATGGCTCGGCCAACACAAACCTAAAGTGGCAGAATAATTTTGTTTCAATCTATCAGTCTGTGTGTAATATTTTGAGAGAGAGAATCATGTGCTCAAATTCAAGTATGTAAACCCATGTCATTTTGGATCATATAATACAAATCAGCTTCTACATGTTTATCCCTGAAAATTGTCTATTCTCTTGTCTATGTACTTTGCTATTTCTGTTTTCCTGCTAAATTGATTATCGGAAGGTCACTGGAGGTTTGTGCCCGAAATTTCACTGAGAATATTTCCGGAAGTTCACTTAGGTCCTGAAGAGCATCATGGTAAATCCTGCTAGGTAGGTGGATGCTAAGGGCAGTAAGTCATTAGGTTGTTTGAAGGTTCAAGCTGGGATCTTCTTGGGTTCACCTAGGGGGTCGTCGGGTTCAAGCTGAGATTGTAGAAGAAAGCATCGACAGAAGCAGAAAAGCAAAGACAAGCAAGCAAAACAAGCAAAGATTGTTAGAATATAGAAGATTGTATGCTTTTTTTACCATTGACAATACCCTTGTCACCCAACCATAGGCCGAAGCCACCCTCCGAGCACCTTAACCTTGACTGAGAATTACTCTGGAAGCAAACCCTAGGCTAGATAGCCAAATAAGGTGTAGTGCATCTTCCTCCAAGGATAGTGCACCAACAATAGTTGATCAGATAGTCCAAACCCTAGCCAAGAGATAGTCCAAGCCAATACTGAAAACTGATTGTTGCAGCTCTCCTCCACACGTGCGCACCAAATTGGGAACTGCAGTGCGCACCAGTTGTTGCTTTGCGATTCTGAGATGTGTCAAATGAGAACTGGTGCCCTGTATTTATAGTGGTTCTGCCAGATTTGTTGGGGCTGACTTCTCCTTCTGGGTACATGTTTGTTCTGTATATTATTATTATTTCTGGCCAACTTCTTCTCTTGGAGGCTAATAACCTAATATAAATTATCTTCTTGAGCCGACAAGACTTCTAAGGTTATTAGCCAACTCATTAGGGTTTTCTCTTGCTTTCCGGAGTCTTCTATTCTCGTCAGGTTTACACGTGGAGGTAAATACCACTCGCATCTACCATAATATTAACACTCCCTCCTAGCTAGGGAAGTATTACAAGTAATGGTCTTGAGCATAAAAACATACCATTTACCCGGTAGCATCAACATAGTCGTTTAGACTATCTCATGACTAGATCATGAGCATCACCATCACCATCAGCTGCATCATCTCTCGAAACCATACTTCATCTAAGTAATCAGACATGATGTTGGATAAGTCACTCACACCATAGAGTGATACAAGAGTCATTCTTATAATCTAGAAGAGTAAATGCTCTGAACTATTTTCCGTCTGGAAAATCTCTGTTCATCATTCGTTTGGATGATGATTATCTCCAATAAACTGATGATAGTCTTCAAGGCAATTAGAAAAAAGATAGAACACAACTGTGTCTATCCATAGTAGTACATAACTACAATCTAGTGGTACACTACCACACCAAGTAACACACAAGTACTTGATCAGCAACGTATAGTCACGAACAATGGAACATATCCACCACAGTAATCTTCATCTACTATCATACAGTCTTCATAACAAACATCTGATAGCAACCTGCATAGAAACAATGTTATGATATAAACTAAATCATTTGGTCCAATCTTTCACTCACATCTATGAGCTCTGAAAGAATATATGCCCTCAGAGTAGAACAATGAGATATCTGGACTATTCTTCTCAAGCAAGGAAGAATAATTGTCATGTCTTATGAACCTAGACCATTCCCCACTCTGGGCCATTCTTCCTACACTAATCAAAGTGCACCCTGGAGAGAATGTATAACCCTAAGGAATGTTGAGCCTGGACCATTCCCCACCCTGGGCCATTCCTCCTACACTAATCAAAGTGCACCCTAGAGAGAATGTATAAACTCTAAGGAATGTTTGTCCCTGATCGCTGAGTCTGGACCATTCCCCACCCTGGGCCATTCTTCCTACACTAATCAAAGTGCACCTTGGAGAGAATGTATAAACCCTAAGGAATGACTGTATGGACCATTTCCTCTGTTAACCACAAGAGGAAAAGAATGTCTTGTACCAACCTCCAAAACGGACCATTCCTCATGTTAACCGCAATGAGAAATTGTTGTCCGACGAGGTGGGCCAGTCTTCTTAAGTAACCCTCAAGACGAGAGACTACCCTAGACCACACCCCATGTTAACCACAATGGGAAGTCGTTTTCTATGATACATCAGCAATTAGAATACTTCATATGTTAACCACAACAGGAAGTCATTGTCCATCAGAAATCTCAATCCACTTTCCGAACAGGAAAGCATCTGTCCAAGATGGACCATTTTTCAACGAATGTCTTCAATAATATTTTCAGTGCTCCCTCCCAAACTGGGAGTCATTTCTTCCTTTTTCAATAAGGAAGTTGTTTACACGAGCTCCAGCTTGAGTATGCAAACTCTTTCATCTTGGATAGAAGCTTTACCAAAATGTTTGCTTATTTGCTCATCTTGTGGAGTTATGTATTGGAGAACCATTTTCTCCTTTCTGGACTTCATCATGGATAATGTAATGCTTGATTTCAAATGTACTTTAGTTTGGAATACTGTGAAGGATTTATGTAGATCTGAACAATAGAGTATATCATTGTTGGAAAACTGGAACATATCCATGTGGCACTTCTTCTGTCATCATGAGATCTGATCTACTGAGTAATCGTCTTGATGTTATAGGGAATCTTCACCACGCTTCTACTATGCACTGGAGGTTCTTCCACCAAGTTATCTTCTTCTATCTGCATACAAGGGTCTCTTTCTGGTATGCCTCAAAGTCTTGAGATTTCTCTTCATACACTCTTTATTCAATTTCTCTGGAGAACATTCTTTGTATTCATCTGATGTAGAAATCCAACTCATGGATGTTGTGGATGATATAATGTCTCATGTAGAGATAAGTTTGGTTTACTGGAACAAGTAATCATCATAGTCTTCTCCTTCCATCTGGTATAACCTCTAGTTCTAGGTCTCGCAATGCTTTATTCATAAGTCTTCCATACACTTGTTCTTTATCACAACTTGCAGTTCTTTTGATTGATTGCTTTTAGTGAGTTCATATCAGGCTAGTAATCTTGTGATTCTTGATACAATGACTGGTTGTTCTAATTTCTCTTCTTTTCTTGGAATCTTCATGTTCTTCTTTGTATTTTTATTTAGCTCTTGGGTCCATGGATTTTCTTATAGATTCCATGCCCTAGAGATTCCACTTCTTCCTTTCATCATAGGATCACAGATCTGGATAGACAACCAGGGATACTTTAAGACTTCTCTTCGAGGAAGACTTCTTGAACTGAACACATACTATCTTTCATGGTTACTACCATGGATATATACTTCATCATCTTCAATGGATCATAGGATTAGCTCCCTCCTAACCCTTGCTTCATGTAAGAGTGAATGTAATCGGCTCCCTCCGTCTAACAAAGTCCACGCTTCCATCTGCACCCTTATTCTCTTCTGCAATATATAATTTTCTCTCTTGTCTAACAGAGTCCACACTTCCATCTGCATCCTTATTGTCTTCTACAATATATAATTTGCTCTCTTGTCTAACAGATTCCACGCTTCCATATGCATCCTTATTGTCTTCTGCAATATATAATTTTCTCTCTTGTCTAACAGAGTCCACGCTTCCGTCTTGTTGTCTTCTACAAAACGTCATAAATCTTTTTCCAATTTCCTCTCGATTGTTGACTTCTTTCTATCTTTGCTTCTTCTAAGTCTCTTCATGATTGATTCGGCTTATCTTGCAATAGCTTCCACATGATTTGTATTTCATCCTTTCATGTGTATTTATCTAATGATATCCATTCTTATGTTTTTGTTCTTCCATAGGTATAGTTCTTCTTGAAACATATCATCTTCCAAGAGATAGATATACAAGATATGTACAGAGATGATGCAAAAAAGATATGTACAAGAAATAAGAAGAGTGTTGTTACCTTTTAGAAGAAGTCTCTTCCATCCTACTTAGTCTTCTTTGTAGGTTCCTTTTCTTCGGTAAATGAGGCTTTGTGTTTTTCCTTCCTTTTCTTTAGCTCGGGACAATGATTCTTGTAGTGACCATACTTTCGACAATTGAAGCATTGTACTTTTGAAATGTCTTTCTCTTGATTTGGCTTCCTCCAAGGATAGTGCACCAACAATATCTAATCAGATAGTCCAAACCCTAGCCAAGAGATAGTCCAAGACAATACTGAAAACCGATTACTGCAGCAGCTGCACCTACAGCTCTCCTCCACATGTGCACACCAAACTAGGAATTGCAGTGCGCACCAGTTGTTGCTATGCGATTCTAAGATGTGTCAAATGAGAACTGGCACCCTGTATTTATAGTGGTTCTGCCAGATTTGTTGGGGTCGACTTCTCCTTCTGGGTACATGCCTGTTAAGTATATTATTATTATTTATGGCCAACTTCTTCTCTTGGAGGCTAATAACCTAATATAAATTATATTCTTGAGCCGACAAGACTTCTAGGGTTATTAGCCAACTCATTAGAGTTTTCTCTTGCTTTTCAGAGTCTTCTATTCTTGTTAGGTTTACACCTGGAGGTAAATACCTCCCGCAGCTACCATAATATTAACAAAGACAACCTTTCAAGCTTCATTCTCCGTCGGAGGAAGCCTCTGTGTTTACAAAATGGTATCAGAGATGCTTTTCTGTGCAATGATAGTTATTACTATCTTTAAATTTATGGATCACTCTATGTCTTTTAAAGAATTAAGGGATGCTAAATGCAATACTTTTGAAAGTATCCTTAGCTCCATGTTCTCTGATAATAATGTTGAATGTTTAAACCAGGCCAATATAGAAGTAGTTGAGTCACAACCTCAAGCCGCATGGAGATTACCCGATATCTCTCCCAACCAAGTATATAGTGATTTGAGCATGTTTCATCTCCATTCCATTACCAGAGGTTTTTTCAAAGAATCAATCAGCCTTATCCAAGAAAACAGTGATGTAAGTCAAACCATTTCCTTACTCAATGTTAAAGAAATCCAAACTAAAGCAAAGAAACATAAAAAAAACTATATTCATTTTGGTTATATCCGAGTAGGCATCAATGCCTTAGTACATAAGGGAATAGATGCATATGCCCTCTACACCGTCCGAGACATGACTCACAACAAATTTACTGACTCTCTCATTGGTGGCATTGTTTCACCCTTATCAAATGGACCTGTATACTTTGACGGTTATCCAAATTTCTCAATCTATACTCTTGATGAAAACCTTGAGGATATTCTTAAACTCCAAATCCGCACTACTGGCTTTGACATGTGTAATACTCGCGCTAATATTTCTATCCACTCTCGTGGTTGCTTCCGACATACCAACACTTTATACCCTGCTATGTTACATACACCCAGCCAAAATTCTCAATTCAGTACACTCATCCTTACTAACCCTGTCAACCAAAAAATGGAACATCAACTCATCAAATGGGAAAACCTCTCTTTTCCATCTCACTGGGTTATAGACATTTTGTTATCACCCTATACGTTATAGGATCAACTGGTGACTGGAATATTATCTCTCTCTAGTGTTTTTGTTGACAAATGATTTTTCATTCTGCAAATAATTTGGAAAGAAAGAAAAAGAAAAGAAAAAGAAAAGAAAGAAAAAGAAAGAAAAGAAAAAGAAAGAGGGCATAAAAGAATTTCAATAAAGCCCCATGCAATAATAGTAACTTGGTCCATACCTTTCAAGCATGGCCAATATCTTTTTTAAATTGATGTTGATAGGGTTAGTGAATAAGTTTGGCTAAACCGTTTAATCTTAGCCAAAGTATCTAGGTTAGATTAGTGAATAAATCTAGCCAGGCTGTCTAATCTTGGTCAGATAGCCCCAAGGTAGAGTAAGTTCTTAGCCCAACAGTCTAATCTGGGTTAATTTTCATAGGAAGCTAGGTTAGAATATAGGCTAGTTGCTTTATTTCAATAAAACCAGCTAGATGATCAATGTTGCACCATGTTTCAGATGCTTAAAAATGGTGTTGGTCTAGCCCCATGGTGGTGTATACATGAAAAGCCTTGGAAAAAATCCGTGAAATGCACTTATCCTAAGTTCGTTGGCGCATGTATTCTCCGTGCCCTCACTTATGCTTCGTTCATATATCAATGGTTCAGATAATCTCACTCAGATCTATGGTGGTCATATATTTCCGGACCCCCCCCGACCGTTCTATCTTTAACGAAAGGGGGGGGGGTCCGGAATCTTGGATAATACCTGCGCACATCTGGACGGCCCAAGTTTCAGCGCACATATCTATGGTCTATATTGGATTCTGGATCCCCTCGTCCATTCTGCCTTTAATGGAGCGGGGGGGGTCCAGAATGTGTGATAAAGGACTCGCATAGATCTGCGGTCAAAAATATAACGCACAGATCAACGGCTTAAGGTGTTTTTCGAACCCCCCTGACTGATCTGCCTTTAGCTGAGGGGGGGGGTCCAGAATGGAATCTTTCCTCTGGCGGGCCCCTATCTATACGTGGCATCAATCTATCGGTATCGAGTCCCACCACCTCCTATTGTATGACATACCTTCATCACCTCTTAACATCACCATCCACCTTTCTAAAAGAGTCACATCCCTTAATTTTTTTCAGTCCTTCCCCACCATTCACTCGTGGCAATCCCCCTCACCATGATTTTTACCCCAATCGATAACCGCCACTTCACCCATCTATATTCCTCGATCACTGTCACCTGCCATATCACACTCTAAGTGATCAGTTGGCCATTTATTACTGGATAATCTATCTGTTAACCAGCTGACCTGTCCCCCACACCCAATGGACACCCGTTTACTCAAAACTACCCTCACTCTTCTTTCTTTCACCATTTACCCACTCATCACACCAGAAACTTTTTACATATTTTTTCTCCGTTCTGTCAGTTGCCCCCACCTACAGTCGTCCCCTCTAACGTTGTTTTTTGCAGGTACTATTGCAGTAATGGCACCAAAGTCAAAACAAGTAGAAGGAGAGGAGAATATGTTTATCCTGCCTCTTGTCGACCTTGACAGGATTCCACTGGTCGACAAAGATCACTTAATCGCAGATACAAAGTGTGATTTTGATTTCGCATACCTTCAGTCATGGCTCAAAGAAGTTTTCCTGGACCAAAGTGATGAAATTGGACTCTGGGAGTCCAACCTACCCCTATATCTCTTTCCTCAGGTTCACCCTTTTCCAAAATTTTCCCTCAAGTGCCAAGCCCACTACATTCCTGAGCAAAGAGCCATCGTTTCCTCATCTGGAGAAGTTATTTTCCTCATTGCGCCTGAAATCATCGACCAAATGATGCAAATACCCCAAGCTAACTCTGCATCACCTTTTAACCTTGAAATTCTCACAGAATTATACCAGAAGATGACTTTCCCCCAAAGAGCTCAAATATTTGAGCTTTTCCTCCCACCATCCGCTCAATTCCACGCTACAAATCCCCCTTATCCTTCTTCCATGTTTTCGACCAAAGGAAACAAGATCATCTCGTCCCTATGCGCCTTGTTGGGATACTATTCGGATCAATGGGTAGATGAACCCATTCTGGGATTTTTATCCATTTTCTCCACCGATGAGAAGCCCACTACCCAGTTCGACTTCAGCACGTTCCTGGCGAACAATGTTCATGAACAGTTTGTCAATTTCTCCAAGGAAGGCATGTTCCAGTATTCTTCCATACTGGTGTATTTGTTTGTTTTCTTCCAAGCGGACAAATTTTCTTTTTCCATGCAGAAGATGGATGGATATGGTAGACCCCAGGCAGTGACCGCATGGACCTCCTTGCTCAAGCATAACTCCACAGAGTTCAATTTCAAGCAGTTCATTGAGAAATTGTATCACCCAGTGGTAAGTATGCTTAGCGGCAGGCCCGAGCCTAGGATTAATGATGAAGTTCATAGGATCCTGCATCTTTCAGATCACACCAAGACTGGTGATTGGTATGTATACCAAGATCACAATGAGATCAGAGTATATGGGTGCGAGTTGGCCCCGTATAAGCTTCCTAAATACCTGCTTGTCATAATTTTTGCTCTGGAGTACATAAGGCAAATGATAAACTCTGACGATATTCATTTTGTGTCTCTAAAGAAAAAACAACAGCTCAGAATCAAAGGGCAAATTGGCTCTTTCATCTGCAACAATCGTGGCACCGGAGAGGAAGCAGAAAAGTTGTTGAAGGAAATGAAGTTCATCACGAGTTTCTCATGGCACTACGATCCATGTGGGATTATCTCTGAGATGAGGGTGAAAAACAAGAATATCCCATATGTCCATGAATCTAGGCCCGAAGTCGAGAAATTTGCAAACCAGACAGTATGGGAACCAAACACTTTGGTCGAAGTAGAACAGCGGGATCCCCCAGCCAATGTATCGCAAACAACCACACCACAGGTTCTGAAAGAGAAAAGGCCTAGGCAAGATTTGTCTTCGCCTGTCACTGAAGTGTCGTCAGAAGAATTCCAATTGCATACCAAAAGGTCTAAAACTAGTTCAGCTCCTGACCCGACTGGGGAAAAGGAAGTCCCATCTACTACAGTGACCAAGGTTGATAGGCCGCCCCTCAGTGCAAGCCTCCAGCATATCATAACCTTAGCATTGCTGAAGAAATATACAGATACCCCATCAAACACCCAGCTAGGCAAAGTAGGACCGAAGCTAAGCATCTTTGAAAAATATGATCTGATCAAGAAAATGAATCAGACTCTGACCATCAGCACTTGCACCCAGTTCTGGAAGCAGATTTCAAATGCTCAACATAGGCTGTTATCGGCATTTGACACTGAGAAGGGCAGAATGAATATGGCATTCCTCCAAGCACAGTTTCCAGATCCAAAGGTAATCACTGATTACAAAAGGGACACTTTTGAATTCCAAACTAAGGATGTGCATCCGACCGATCAGATGGATCTACACAAGCAAACAAGAGAAATTGTCTTATATACGCTGGCACATGCTTCCACTACTGCGTCTAAATTGCAAGTGTCCCTGAACAACATCCAAACACAGTTGAAGTTGGAGAAGATATCGTCCTTTGCCAAGGACAACAGGATCAAGACTTTGGAGGAATCGGACCTTGAGATCGGGTACAATCCCTTGAACGTGAAGGCAGTCGAGGAGATGATTAAAAAGAAAAATGTCTACATAGCCTCCTTAAGGATACAATTGAAACTCCCACCCACAGAGGATTCACAGGCGAAGGAAATAGCAGAGACGGAAGGAGAAAAAGATGAAATGCTCAAACTAATCATGGAGCAGAACGCACGACTAAAGGAAATGGAAGCTAAGATGGAGAAGCTAATAAAGGAGAAAGAACAGCTGAAGCCAATGGAAGTCATTCCATTGAGTGCAGTCCCACTTTCAGGAGTGAGCACAACATCAGTAATAGAAGTCCCATCAATGAATCCATTGACATCTCTGGAAAAGACAGTCGAATTGGCTAAATCTATGGAAAAGATGAACCTTCAAGAAACAGAGATTAGCAGGCTCAAAAAGGAGATTGAGAACCTTCAGGAACTCAAATCTTCCTTTCAGATCAGCCTCTCCAAGGAAAAGCAGGTGTTAGACCAGCTCAAACAAGAGTTACAATAGCTTTGAAAGCAAACAATGGCAGGTAAAACTTTGGCCGAGGTTAAAGAAAGTGTCTGGACAGACATCACCAAGTCTATGAATGAGATATGGCCCATGATACAGATCATGTTTGAGAAAAATGAATTGGTGCAAAGAAGCAAATAGACCATTGAGAAGATCAGATCAGAATTGGGAGAGATGCCAACACAGGCTAATGAAATCATCAAGTTCCTAAATTCTAAGACCAGGGAGGAGCTGGAAGAGCTGAAATTGAAGATAGAACAGAGACCATCCTTGAGGTCATGAGAGTTTTGACCAAGAGAGGATTAATGCTTCAGCTGGAAGAAAAGGTTCAGGCCATGGACCTAGGGGTACAAATATTTTTTAGTAAAATTGAGGCTCTACAGAAGAAAGGTCTTCCTGGTCTAAAGGTAATTAATGACAAATTGATGACACTCCCAGACTACAAAAAGAGACTGGACGATGTGGCTAAGGACAATTCAAAGTTTTCAGGAATTCAAGGCAGTATCACTGGCAAGGCATTTCTAGATGCGCTTCATTGGGACATCAGTATTCAGCATGAGATTCGATACATCTTTGTCACCAAACCTACCTTTGCCAGGTACACAGAAATGGAAGAAGTTTATCGAAGGCTACTCAAAGTCAACGTTCCCAGTCATCTCCGATGGGAAGAACTATGTGATTTGATCAAGTAGCAGATGAGTTGTCCCAGCCCAGTCATTTTTCTAGTCAGATGAGGTCATGCAAAGGCCTCACCAATGGTCCACCCAAAAAATAGCATGCAGTTGTGACACATCATCAAGCAGTTCCTAGATTTCTGAAATTTGTTAAGTTAGTTAGGCTAAAAATAGATTTAACACGTCCTGATCTTTGATGACAGGATTTTTTGTAATTTTGAGTTATAAATACTTCATCTTTCAAAGTATTGAGGGTTGTTGATCTTCACGCCCTGCAAGCTATCAGACTGTAATATTTTTGAAGAGATCTCCCATTAATACAAAGAGGCATTTTATAGGATTCTTGTGTGTAATCACTGGTGATGTTTTTCTCTCTAAGTTAAATGTTATTCTCGCTTTGTTATCACACTATTTTCTAAATCTAATCTTGGAAGTAACGAACGCTGCAGGATTTATCTCGTATGCCCTACTTCTGACTTAAAAGATTTTAGTGTTTTATCTTCTCATCTTACAATAAATTCTTCACTGCTTCTTTGGTGTAATTGTCTTTCTCATCTTTTCTACTATTCCTCATTTATACTACTAAAGAATCCAGTGATTATATTATCTCGCCCCGTGAAAGGTTTTCTTTGTTTTTCTGGTT